>SJYA01000117.1:243644-266048 GCA_006410615.1 Neotragus moschatus
ATGGCATTGTAACATGTATGATATCATAAGGGAAACGGATTGCCGGTCTAGGTTCGATGCAGAAGGCTTGGGACTGATGAGTGGGGATGATCTGGAGGGATGGTGTGGGGAGGGAGGGGGAAGGGAGGGGGTCCGGATTGGGAACTCAGGTACACTTATGGACTTATGGCTGATTTACGTCAATGTATGGCAAAATGAGTACAGTATTGTAAAGCAAAACAAACTAAAAAAATAAAAATTAATAATTAAAAAAAATAAAATAAATTCAAGCTCTTAAGTTTTACATGCCAATTTGTCATTTAAATTTTCTATACCAATTTTAAGACTGGGAAAAATGTGGATTAAAACTGATTATTGTTTATATGCTTGGTATGAATGCCTAGCATACAAAGTATCCTGCATTTACTAGCCATGAGGTAAAAATGAAGACAAGTGACAAAGTTACTGGGAGAATAAAAATTATAGGATGTTTTAAACTATTAACATGATAAACATGAAGCAAACATTTATATTTGCACTTGATGCTTTTTGATAAATACATTATTGGTAAACAAAATGACTTTCATATGTTGCTTACAAGAAGTCTATAGAATATTTCATATTTCATAGTAAAAGAAAAAATAATAGAGTCAAAGTTAAGTCACTAGAGACTAAAAAAGTCAAGCATTAACTCACTTGCTGAATGCAATATTATTTTGTTCCTCTTAAGATGAAAATTAAAATCAAATATTTTGTTACCACTGATCTTATAAAAATTAGGCTCATCTGCTACTTAAAGTTGTATTTAATAATTTCACATGACACACAGAATTTTCTTTGAAAATATTATCAAATGGTAGACAAATTTAAGATTGGTAAATAATAATGACAAGGTCCAATATAAATTTTTTATTTGAAAAGACAAAATGTAAATCTGTAAACTATTTTCAGATTACAAACAAGCCCATCTCTAAACTGGCAGCAATGCCAGGCTGAAAACAGCAGATGGCACTATTTCCCAAGATGTAATCATGTGCTAGGGGACAACATGAGTTTCATGAAAGGTACCTTGACTCCTTTTGAATATTAATAATTTATGAATTTCCCCAAAGTTAAAATGCATTTTAATTTACAAAGAGTTTGGGTTGGTTGGCTTGATAGTTACTGAGTTAGTTATGCTGCTTTTCTCTCCCAAAGGGGAACAAAGTTATATACTAATATACTGCTACAAATATATAAATAATACAAGAGAATATCTTATTTTCATTTTAAATGGACTAAAATTTTAGTCAAGAAGGGAAATATCTGAAATATCGCTTTTATGGTACAATACAGACACTGAAAACAAAACAAAGTCCTTGAAATGTAAAGCATTTTCAAGTGTTTTAAAAGAAGGAAAAAAAGCAAACAGTAACAAACTGTTATTCAATAAACAAATAAAGATGGCTAGTCAACAAAATTTATAAACAAATAAAACATCCCATAAAGCTTACTTGGAATTCTAAAGTTAAAGCAACTTCTCATGAACAAAAATTTTAATTAAATAGCCACTGGTTTCCCTCCAAAACAGTGTATTTTAAATAAGTTTCTTTCACAAAGCATACAAAATATATATTAGAAATCCATCCAACACTAACACTACCTGATATTCATAAATAATGTGAAAGATGAGAAAGCTTCTTAAGTAGAATGTGGCTTGTCTACCAGTCTTCTGGAAGCTTATGGTACAGTACCAACTTATACCTGCCAATGAGGCTCCTGGAGTATCTCTAGTAATAACCCCCCTTGGACAGGTCCAAGACAGACTTACAACAAACTGCTATCCATATCAAATTAAGTAACAGGAATATTTTTAATGCGACTGAACCAGTGAAGAACTTCTGATAAACATTTTAATAAGTGCAAGTGAACTGAGAATCAGACTAGGTTTTATGAAAAACAAAATCCTTAAACTGAAAATCTACACAAGTTCCACCTCATTCAGTTCTCCTCACCTAGAATGCTCTTAACTTTTTCTGAATCCTCCCTATCACCTTCCCTTGGCATCTGTGAGTAAAGGGCATCTTCCATAACGCATTTGGCTCTCGGCATGTGTTACCGTGCACTGATATTCATCGCTTCATAAGCAAGCTCCATTTCCCCTAGCTACAGGGACATGCCTTTGTGTGTTGACTTCAGCAGTTAGCATGGTGTGCTCTACGATTTAGTAAGCAGTCAATAAATACGTGCTGAAACTTAGAGATGAAAAGACATGCTTCCCAGGTGGTGCCAGTGGTGAAGAGCCTACTTGTCAACGCAGGAGATGTGAGAGACGTGGGTTCTGTCCCTGGGTCGGGAAGATCCCCTGGAGGAGGAAATGGCAACCCACTTTAGTATTCTTCCTGGAGAACCCCACCGACAGAGGAGGCCGGTGGGCTACAGGCCACAGGGTAGCAAGAGTCGGACAGGACTGAAGCGACTTGGCATGCACACAAAGTAACTATTAAAAAAAAAATCATGGGGGAGCAAAGAAATTTGTAACTTAAGAAATTAAATGTCTGTAAGTGGTTAGTTATGGCTCTGAGTCCAGACTATCTGGATTAAACCCTGTTTCTGCCACTTACTAGCTTTGTGACCTTTGGGCAAGTGGGCTGTGATGGTCCGTTTTCTCCTCTGTGACATAGGGAAAATAGCTGAAACATCATAGGATGGCTGAGACATTGCTTCTCTCCTTTCTTCCCTCTCTTTCTCTCTCCTTTCCTACTTCCAAATAGTTGAGCACATTCAGGCAAGTGTTCTGCATACCAGGTTTAGAGTCAAGAGTTTCTTCCCTCGTGGAACTTATGTTTTAATGGGAGAGATGATTAATACACATGCAAATAGACAATGTAATATCAAGGAAATAGAGGGCTACAAAGGAGGCACAGGGCTCAGGAAGTAATAAAAGCACTGAATAACTGAGAGCTAGTTCTAGAGCACTGATTTAGTAATCGAACTAAAGACATAGAAGTTAGCTAAAAAGTGAGTGTAAACCTCTCAATTTCTGGCCATATGGAATTCTAATGGATATCTAGTAACACACACTCCCTATAAGAATAGTCCTCTGGCAGAAATCATGTTTTAAAACAGTGTAGTGTTTGTAAGTCTACAGACCCTTGTTTTGATCATTAATATCTGGAATGCCTTTCTAGTGAGGAAGGTCACAGAGGCTAATTTTTCATTAAAATGGTTGTTAAAAGGTCAGATGAGCTGTTATGGTAGCAGGAGCAGTCATCATGGCAGTAACAGAAGCTTACATTTATGGCATTAAGTGCTAAGCAGATTCACATGGATCATCTCATTGAATGATCATGACCATCAAAGATAGTAGTGTTAATATTTCCATTGTACAGATGAGAAACTGAGGCTCAGTAGCTTGGCCAAGGTCACACAGCTGGTTGGTGGTAGAAGTGGGATCCAATCCCTGAACTGTGATCCAGTCATTATTTACTAGTCAAATAAAGTCTTTATTCCCTCCTGCCAGGCAAAATACTCTTTTTCCCACCTTCTTAACCATTTACTAGTATAATAAATGTCTTTAGTATTGTTCTTATTCTGCATTTTAATGCTTATTCCTTCAGTAAAATACAACATAGCTTTATTAGTAGAAGAGACATCATAAATATTGTCTTGGTCTTCTGGCATTATCTTGAGCTAGATTACAGACCTATACTTTTGGAAACTTTCTTACTCAAATTTCTAAAGAATTATATATGTCACATTCTGATAATCTTTATTAATAAATAAAAGAAACAAAACTTTTAGAAAACCTATCATTCTTTCATTTAAGCCTGAAGGTAATATGAGTAGCAAATTACTACTTGAGAGCCGTTATTTATTTATTGTGCAGTAACTGTTGCTACAAAAAACAAGAATGGTTTCTGAGAATTTGACTAAACAAAATATTAATAGACTACTGCCTTATGTTTATCTCAAATGTAATAAACATGGGTAGTTAAATTCACTTTAATAAAAGTAATAATTCCAACAAAGCTAAAGCTACTGGATAGAAGAAAGGAATATAATTTGAAGTATACTGGATTAACAGGGGAGAATACAGACTCTGAAATTGTTATTTGTTGTCCATTTAAATTTCAGAATTCTTATTGACTCTAATTAAAATTCTGTAGATGGAAGAGTTGTGTTTCTGAGGCACTTGCAGTGAATGCTGTCTGCCAGCCATCTCCAAACACCCCATAACCACACACAACTCGCCTGTCAGGAGAGCTAATGCAGACATCGCAGGGCACACCACATTTGTCACTGTGGCTAATATCAGAGATACGCAGCTCTTTTTTCTTAGCACACAAAAGCAAGATATGTAATTCAATGCTCAATTTACCCTTGTCTCGCAGGAGATTTTTCCCCGCTAATTGATAGAAATTAAGCCATTAATCAAGCCACTAGCCATCATTCAAACCAGAGAAGATGAATACAAACTTTCATCATAACCACCTTCCCCATTTTAGTGTTCATTAGCATTAATTTTTAATGCAATTATGCTATTCTTTTACGCTGAGCTCATAAATTACTGCTCTTTTGTTGCTGGCTGGCCTTGTAAAATCCAAACTAATGCTTTGTGCTCTGATCTTAAAGGCAATTACTAGATTCTTCTATCTTTTATATCTTTGCATCCCCAATAACCTATATATATATATATATACACACACACACACACACACACACACATAAAATAAACACCCATGACTGACTATACCTGTTTACTTTATTAATGCCTCTATATAAAATCTGTGAGCATATAAATGTAGTAAAATGCACCTAAAGTAAATAAACACATATCCCACCACATACATAGAAAATACAGATGTTAATACAAAGTAAGATCACATACATTCATATTATATTTTGGGTTCAATATAGATATTGCTACAGTTTCCCATGATTAAAAAGTAATACATCATTTGCAGCAAAGGTATAATTTTTATAACAAATTTGAGAAAATAAGAATATTAATAGTGACTATTATATACACTTATAAAGGTCAAAAAGCTACTAAAAACAGAAAGAATAACTATGAAATACTAAAATCCCTTAGTTCTTTATCTAAGGTTATCATTTTATGTTTAAATTCTTATTTAAAAAAAAAACTTATGTTAAAACTGGAAAGTTAATAAGATGAAAATGAAGAGTAATAGAAGGTCAAAAGACCATTTATCCAAAAGTGTTTGTAAGTGCATATAATAACTCCATAGCCTTAAATTTTGCAAAGTTAATGCATCAGTTTATTACAGGATGACAGTAAAAGGAGAAGACACATTTTCCATCAATAAATATTAAATCCAGAGACAGAGTATCCACTTGGTTCTCCAACCCATAGAAAACGAAAAGATGTACCCTCCTTATAGTACTCCCCACCACCCCGCCACAAAGCAATGGTTATGCTCACTCCAAGGTGCAGAGGAAAAAAAAAAAATCTGCAACTCTCTTCTTCATATCACCCCAGGAATGGTTTTTGTCTTTGTTTGCAAGCTCTTACGTTCTGGCCTCCCACTAGCTAGAGAAGGGTGCATATGTGGCATTCAGATTAATGAAATAAAACTTAATGGAAAAAATGTCAGCTATACTGGTATTGGTGTCAGAACCCTTTGGAGTTGTACAACTGCCGCGTACCCCTAACACCACAAGATCGTGGTAGAGAGTATATTCAGGAGTCCTCTACCAAAAAAAAAAAAAAGCGTTTGAACTATTAATTTCTTAAGAATAAAGAAGGTGATGATCAGCTTGACTTCATCTTATGTTTCCTCTCATAGCTTGTTCTTTATTAGATTTCATCTTTAATAGAAAGTTATACATGGTTGTCCTTCCCTGGTGGCTCAGAGGGTAAAGTGTCTGCCTACAGTGCGGAGACCAGGGCTCGATCCCTGGGTCAGGAAGACCCTCTGGAGAAGGAAATGGCACCCACTCCAGTACTCTTGCCTGGAAAATCCCATGGACGGAGGAGCATAGTAGGCTACAGTCCATGGGATCACAAAGAGTTGGACACGACTGAGCGACTTCACTTCACTTCACATACATGGTTTAGAAGCAATGAAGTTTATTCTTTAGGGACTTAATGCTGTGAACCAGGGGACTTGCTGTGCCAGGATAAGTGGACAGCCTAAATTCAAGTCTTTTGTGATCCATTCCTTTATGATGTCAGAAGCAAATAGGTACCTAACATATTTGAATATCACAGTTGTCAAGGCAAAATTTATGAGTTCTAATACATTTTCTTAAAAGCATTTTCTGTTTGGACTCATAAGCCATGGCTCTACCTACTCTAATTTCCCTAAACATACTGACAAAAATGCTGGGGTTCAGAAACAGGAATTGAAATTAATTCAGCCAACATCTATTTAATGCCTCTATCTACCAGATGCTAGTCTGGTGCCAGAGATTTCTGGTTGAAATGACATGTGATTTTCCTCTCTCAGAGCTCATGGGAAAAATCAAATTTTTATTTATAATTTCTATTTGCAAGTAATTATGAGCTGAAGGTACAGTGGATAGGTACAAGGATTTGTGGTATTTACAAAGTAGCTTTGCATCTGTTATTTCATTTGTCACTGAAACAGATATAATTTTTGGTAATATATAATATCCCCATTTTTCAAATCGGGTATGAGACACTCGAAGTTTAAGAGATACGGTAAGAAGCAGAGTGGGGATATGAAACCAAGTCTTTGAACTTCACATTTTGTATGTTTCCCATTGCACCAAGTGTGTCTTTAGCCCTTGAATCTCTGATAACCTTACATGCCTTAAATGATGAATAGCTATGATTGCTTACACGTATTTCATATTCTTATCAAATATATATACAATTTGATCTTTTAAACAGAGATGAGGTAGGGAGAATACTAGTGGATGGTAGAAGACCTTAATTTCTCTTTCTTAAAAGCAGAGTATTTTGCTCTAATATTAAGGAAGTACAGCATACAAAATCAATAGTTTTAAAGAAACTACTAAATACTTCAAATTGAGCTTCACTGAAATATAATTTACATATTATGTATAATGATTATACTCACTTTAAGTATACAATTCAATGCCTTTTGATAAATGTAAACACCTGTGTAAATAATACCCAAATAAAAATATAGAATACTTTGATCACTGCCAACATTTCCTTGTACCTCTCACTGTGGTCAATTTCTATCTGTACCTTGACCCCAAACAATCACAGATCTGCTTTCTGCCAAAAAGGATTAGTCTCCATTGTCTAGAATTTCGTATAAACTGTTATACTTTTTCACGTCTGATGTCTTCCACTCTCCATATTTTTGTGATAGATCCAGGTTGCTGGGTACCTCTGTTTTCTTTTTTAATTACTGATAGAACTTTATTACATGAATATGTAACTCATATACAACAATATATATATATAACTCATATATAACAATATAGAATTCTATTATATGAATATGTCCACAATTTGTTTATCCATTCACCTGTTGATATAATTTGGGTTGTTTCCAGTTTTTGGCTTTTGAGAATAAAGCTGCTATAACAATTATGCACAAGTTTTTGTGTGGACATGTTTTTACTTTTCTTAGGTAAATATGTAATATTGGGCTTGGATTTCTCTGATGGCTAATGACATTGAGTATTTTTAGCACTTATTGACCATTTACTTCTTTTTTAAAGTTAGTGTTCAAACCTCTTGTTCATCATTTAATTGTCTTATTATTTGAGTTCTACGAGTTCTTGTATATCTTGTGTCAACATGCCAATATTTTCTATCATTCTATGACTTGTTTTTTTGTTCTTAATGGAATCTTTCAAAGAGTAGAAACTTTTAATAAAAAATTCAATTTATCATTAAAAAGTAGTTTGTGCTATTTGTGTCTATCAAAGAAATATGTTACCTACTTCAAGACTATAAAGATTTGAAAAAGACCCTATATTTTCTTCTAGAAGTTTTATAGTTTTAGTTTTTATATTTAAGTCTATAGTATATTTCAAGCTACTTATGTATAGCGTGCGATAAGGGCCAATGTTCACTTCTCCCCATAAGGATATCCAGTATTTTTCAGCAACATCTACTGAAAAGATTTCCCTTTCTCTACTGAATTACCTTGGTAATTTTATTGAGAATAAATTTGTCATACGTTTGATGGCTATTTCTGACCTTTCTAGTCTGTTCCATTTAACTATAAGTCTATCCTTACAATAATCCACAATCTTGACTACCATAGTTTTATAGTAAGTCTTGAAATCAGGGAGTGTAAATCAATTGACCAGTTATTTTTAAAAATTGCTTTAATTATTTGAATTTTACGTAAAATTGATTCTTAGTAGAAACTTTGCTCCTAACACTTTACATTGAATTTTAGCATAAAGATGCAAAATATAATTTATAATGAAATTCCACTTCAGAAATAAGTTGAAATACACATGATTAATCAAATTAGACATGCTCTCAATATTAATTAGGTACAATACTTAAAACAAGAAAAGAGATTATTGTCAAATATTTAAACCAATTTTTAAAAGTTTTTATGAAATGATCAAGTTGTAAAATTGTTTTTTTATCATGAATAGTTACTGCCATTGTAAATTTTTATTTTTGGTGATGCTTTGCAGCCTGAGGGAATCCTAGTTCCCTGACCAGGGACTGAACCCAGGCCCCAGCAGTTAGAGCACCAAGTCCCAACCACTGGACTGCCAGGGAATTCCCTTTTGTGACTTTTTATTTATTCTGATTTTGAAGTCAATAATTGAGCCATATTCATATTATTTTACTCAGAAATTGTCACATAAGAAGATAACGGTGGCTTGAATGACTAAAAAAGTATAGATGGCAAGATTTTTTTGGAGGGGGATTGTCAATGAATATAGTCTGAAAAATGCATTTTATTGGTGTAACCAATAAAAGAAAAACCACAAGGAAGAAAAAAGAATGACAGATGAATAGAAGAGGCAATTTTTTAGTGAGTATAAAGAACCAAGGATGAGTGTATATGTTTAGGAATCTGAAAGACTAAAACTTGGAGAAACTCTAACTGTTCAGGGAACAGAATAGGGGCACAGAGATCCCAAACCAAATACATAAATAATCTCTACTTTTCAAACTATCACCTAAGAAGCAATATACATACACATCCTAAACTGAACTCTGAAGTTTGCAATTATTATATCCTCTCTGTTTGGCCCATCACCCTGCCAGTATTTTGTTCTTATGATAGTTTTTCCTTTCAAAAAAAATGCAAGTAAGATTCTTGGCTTCTAATCAAGAAAAGCCTTAAGTGCCATGCCATCTATATTATTAAATTAGGGTGTGTTGAAATTAGGGTATGTTGAAATACAGTTGGTTGAGCTGTTATCAAGAAATGCACATAATTCTTATTTGGTTTGCTTTACTGCTGCTAACTTGGGGTAGGACTAAAACCTAAACAATGTTATGAAAAGTATATGATAGTAAGTAGGTGCTATGAATCACATGCATAGCTGTATAATGTTTTCAATTAAAGTATCCTGGTGAGATAACCTAATGATTTGATTTTGAAATTCTACTTTAAGAAAAAGAATGTAGAAAGAATTTAAATTGGAAATCTTACATCAGTAATGACCATACTTTTATAAAAATGGCGATAAGTTTCCATAATTTTAACCTGTTTTCAATGTAATATCAATAAAGTAAATCATACTTAATTCCCACATTTTCACAGTAAACTGACATACAGAGTCATTCAAATATGATGAGGAGCAAAGTATAAATGAAGAAATAAAGGAATTAACAAATGGGGAAATAAGATACATACTAGCCTATGCCTCCATGACTTTGAGGGAAATCAGCTATAGGAAAAAAGTAATATTAATACTAACCATTAATTTGCTTCTAAGAGTGTTTTTTTTCATAACAAACATAATGCTATAAGTCATAAAGCTGCAAAATATTAGGCAAGTCCAACTCTATTTACAGATGAAGTGACTGAAAATAGTGTTCTAAGTTCTAGCTTCACAACTAACTATATTATCTTGGGCAAGTTCCCACTAAATTTCCATATTCTCTTCTGAATTAAGGTAGTGAAAGTAAAAGTCGCTCAGTTGTGTCAAACTCTTTTTGACCCCATGGACTATACAGTCCATGGAACTCTCCAGGCCAGAATACTGGTGTGGGTAGCCTTTCCCTTCTATAGGGGATTTTCCCAACCCAGGAATCGAACCCAGGTATCCCACATTGCAGGCAGATTCTTTACCAGCTGAGCCACAAGGGAAGCCCAAGAATACCAGAGTGGGTAGCCTATCCCTTCTTCAGCAGATCTTCCTGACCCAGGAATCGAACAGGGGTCTCCTGCATTGCAGGCGGATTCTTTACTACTGAGCTATCAGGGAAGCCCTGAATCAATATAGGATGTCTACTAAAGTACACATATGATCTCTGGTTGGAAGAAGCACTTCCAACCAGAGAAGAAGCAGAGATGAGTTTATTGTTCCATAGAAGAGAAGAGGGTCCTACAGCACTCATAAATTAGGCGGAAAGAGAAATCCAAGAGATGAGGAACTGAGGAAAGGATCAGGATTGTGGAGAGGCTTTTGTTGCTGTTCAATCGCTTAGTCATGTCTGACTCTGCAATTCCATAGACTGCAGCACGTCAGGCTCCCCTGTCCTTCACTATCTCCCGGAGTTTGCTTAAACTCATGTTCATTGAGTTGGTGATGCTATCCAACCATCTCATCCTCTGTCACCTCCTTCTCCTCATGCCCTCAATCTTTCCCAGCATCAGGGTCTTTTCCGATGAGTCAGCTCTTCACATCAGGTGATCAGAGCACTGGAGCTTCAGTTCAGCATCAGTCCTTCCAATGAATATTAAGGGTTGATTTCCTTTAGAACTGACTGGTTTGGTCTCCTTGCTGTCTAAGTCTTTGCCAGCACCACACTTTGAAAGCAACAATTTTTCGATGTCCAGCCTTCTTTATGGTCCAACTCTCACAACCATACGTGACTACTGGAAAAACCACAGCTTTGACTATATGGACCTTTTTTGGCAAAGTGATGTCTCTGTTTTTTAATATGCTGTCTAGGTTTGTTATAACTTTTTTCCAAGGAGCAGTGTCTTTTAGTTTCATGGCCTCAGTCACTATCAGCAATGATTTTGGATCCCCCCAAAATAGTCTGTCAAAGTTTCCATTTTTTTCCCCATCTATGTGCCATGAAGTGAAACAAATCCCCAGAAGCAATTACTGTCCTTCATGTTAGAAAGACAAAATAGTCCAAAAATGGATTTAAAAGATAAATTTCAATGTCTCCCT
Organism: Neotragus moschatus; assembly: GCA_006410615.1. Classification (NCBI taxonomy): domain Eukaryota; kingdom Metazoa; phylum Chordata; class Mammalia; order Artiodactyla; family Bovidae; genus Neotragus; species Neotragus moschatus. Next base: position 254,898 of record SJYA01000117.1, read on the forward strand.
GCTAAAAATCTTGTTTAGCAAATAAACCCAGTTACTACTTCAAACAACAATTACTCACTGCAAAAAGTTTTTGTTCAAAACTGATGACAGAAGTAAGGTTCCTTCTTAATAAAACAAGTTTATTTATTCCTCCATGTGCTGATTGCGAGGGAGAACATGTTTATTTCTCTGTGTCTGTCTAGTCAGAGGTACTGCAAAGCTGTAAGTTCTTGGAGAATCGGATCTGGTCCAAAGGTTTATCAAACATCCTGAAATTTTGCTATAAAGTAGCAATGGGCCAAACAGCGTGAAGCAGAGAACCAAACATTATGTTTGAAAATCTAACAAGAACAGTGTTTGGGTCACGCTAACATTTGCAAAAACTCTAGTAGTTATCTGTTGAATGATGGGCTAAATAAAGTCAGGCTACTGTTGCTAAAAATGTGGCATTCCTTTATTAAGGAGGGAAGTGCCTTGAAGACTCTCAGTTTTTTGGAAAATGGTAGATACTTGTTTACTGCTTTTTAAAATTTCTAGAAAGTACATAAAATTTACCTTTTCATTGTCCTTGAAATTACTAAGTGGTGAGCTTCATAGTAGCAGGATTCTATTTGTATTCTGACTCATTATTCAACAGAGGTGACAAGTTCCTTATTCTTGAAACTTTAAAAATTTGGCTTCTATGACACCTTTCACTTCTGGCTTTCTCCTCACTCGTCACAATTCTTCATTTTCCTATAAAGGCCCCTCTAAATGTTTAGAGTGTTCCAGTGCTCAGACTGGACCTGTTCCTCTTCCCTTTGTGTTCTTTCTCTAGGTGATCCATAGTTATGCTGCTGCTGAGTTGCTTCAGTTGTGTCTGACTCTATGCAGCACTATGGACTGTAGCCTGAGAGGCTCCTCTGTCCATGGGATTCTCCAGGCGAGAATACTGGAGTAGGCGGTCATGTTCTCCTTCAGGGGATCATCCTGACCCATGGATCAAACCTGTCCCACGTCTCTTATATCTACGGGCACTGGCAAGCAGATTCTTTACCACTACTGACTGCATGTGGGAAGCCTGACCCATAGCCATAAATACAATCTATATGTTGATGACCCTCAAATGTTTAGGTCTTGATATCTTTACCAAACTTCAGATCTTGATTTTTCTCTCTTACTTCCTAAATTTAAATTATCACTTTCTATTAGCTTCCTATCTCATCTAGAATAACATTCAAATTTCCCGGGGGCTCAGATGGTAAAGAATCTGCCTGCAATGTAGGAGACCTGGGTTCAGTCCCTGAGTTAGGAAAATCCCCTGGAGAAGGGAATGGCTACCCACTCCAGTATTCTTGCCTGGAGAATTCCATGGGGAGAGGAATCTGGTGGGCTAAGTCCATGGGGCCACAAAAAGTCAGACACGACTTTCATGCTTTTATATTAATAAAACTCTACATAATCTGAATCCTGCTAAACTCTTCAACTAAATCTCTAACCCCTGCCCTAGCCATGCAGGCCTTCTTTGTGCTTCTTAAGAATTCTAAACTTGCTTCCTCGTTACAATCTTTTTTTTAAATGTATAATTTTATTTATTTATTTATTTGGGCTGTGTTGGGTCTTCATTGCTACATGGGCTTTTCTCTAGTTGCAGCAAGCTGGGGCTGCCTTCTCATTGCAGGGTGAGGGGTTCTCACTGCAGTGGCTTCTCTTGTTGCAGAGCACAGGCTGCAGGGCTTCAGTAGTTTTGGCTCCTGGGCTGTAGAGCACAGGCTTAGCAGTTGTGGCACAAGGACTTAGTTTCTCTGTGCCATGTGGGATCTTCCCAGATCAGGGATCGAACCTGTGTCCCCTGCATTGGCAGGCAGATTCTTAACCACTGAGCCACCAGGAAAGCACCCTGTCCCCGCCCTTACAATCTTTATAGAAGTTGTTCCCTCCACCTAGAATGGTCTTTGCACGACAAGTCACTTTTTGTTCAGATTTAGTTTAAATGCCAGCTTCTTAAGGAGGCCCTCCCAGAGTAATCAGTCTAAAGTAGCCAATGGTCATTCTCTAGCACATCAAGAGAGAGTAAAGAAACTAGTTAATTGTGAGGCTATTATAGGAGTCTAGGCAAGAGATGATGACTGTCCAGATCAGGGGTGGCAGGGAAGATGGGGGCATATTTTAAGTAAAGAATAGATATGAATTTTGTGCAGAGTGATGCAAAGAGAAGATGATTTTCAATTTTCTGGATCAAGTAACTAATAAACAATGATATTAATAAAGACAAAGAAGACCTGGAGGTGGAATTAAGAGTTCAGCTTTAAAGATGATAACTTTGAGATGCTTCTGTGTTTTAAAAAGTATGTCTCTAGTTCTGGAGTTCAAAGAGAAAGTCTGGGTTGATGATGTATATTTGGAAGTAATAAGCATACTATACTTAATAAGCATAATACATTTATAACATTTATATTTTATATAAATGTAATCAGTTTATATTCACTTGAGGAGAAAAATATAGAGATAGAAAAGAACTAAGTTCCAATGAATACCAATGCTTGCAGATTGGGTAGAAGGAAGACAGAGGGCTGGCCAGGGCTGGCAGGAAAATCAGATAAGTATTATGCCATATTTAAGTGACAAAAAGGGATGCTTCAAGAAGTGTGGTGGGCTGCATTAAAAGCTGCTACAGGGTCTAGTGGAGAAAAATCTCACTAGACCTGGCAAATTATCTAGATAGCTTTTTGGTGATTTTAAAAACAGCAGTTTTAATTGAGTGATGTGGTAAATCACAGTGGAGAGAGAAGACATTTAAATGAAGATTTGTTTCTTAGATAATGGAGGATAGTTTCGTTCAGTTCAGTTCAGTCACTCAGTTGTGTCCGACTCTTTGCGACCCCACGGACTGCAGCAGGCCAGGCTTCCCTGTCCATGACCAACTGCTGGAGCTTGCTCAAACTCATGGGGATGCCAGCCAACCATCTCATCCTCTGTCGTCCCCTTCTCCTCCCGCCTTCAATTTTTCCCAGCATCTGGGTCTATTCAAATGAGTCAGTTCTTCGCAACAGGTGGCCAAAGTATTGGTTTCAGTTTCAACATCAGCCCTTCCAATGAACACCCAGGACTGACTGATCTCCTTTAGGATGGACTGGTTGGATCTCCTTGCAGTCTAAGAGACTCTCAAGAGTCTTCCCCAACACCACAGTTCAAAAGCATCAATTCTTGGGCACTCAGCTTTCTTTATAGTCCAACTCTCACATCCATACATGACTACTGGAAAAACCACAGCTTTGACTAGACAGATCTTTGTCAGCAAAGTAATGTCTCTGCTTTTTAATATGCCGTCTAGGTTGATCATAGCTTTTCTTCCAAGGAGCAAGTGTCTTTTAATTTCACGGCTTCAGTCACCATCTGCAGTGATTTTGAAGCCCCAAGAAATAAAGTCTGTCACTGTTTCCATTGTTTCCCCATCTATCTGCCATGAAGTAATGGGACTGGATGCAATGATCTTAGTTTTCTGAATGTTGAGTTTTAAGACAACTTTTTCACTCTCCTCTTTCACTTTCATCAAGAGGCTCTTTTAATTCTTCATTTTCTGCTATAACAAGATTCTCTAAATGATACCTCTGCTAAACCCAGGAACAAATAATAATGGATAAAATATTTTTTAAAAATTAAATTAAATGAATTGCTGAGATCATGTGAAGTAAGCAATCCACAAAGATCCCAAAGAAAGTTTACAATCTTAGTAGTCCTCTAACTCAGAGAGAAACTGAATCATTTGTGAAAAAAATTTTATAAACACTAGGCTGAGAAGGTTTTACAGAAAAATTCTACCAAATTTTCAAGGAAAAGATAATTTTGATGTTATACAAACTGACTTACTAACTCATTTTATTAGACTAGCACAAACATGTTTTCAAAAACAGTCAAGAATAGTACAAAAAAGAAATTGTAGAAGCAAGTCATGAGTGCAGACGCAAAAAGGGTAAGAGAGGAGAAAATACACACTTATGCTTGTACAGAAATATATATATATATGTGAATGTTTAATATATAAACAGATTTAATCAAGGAATGTAAAAAAAGATAATACACCCAAATCATGTGGGATTAGAGATTTAGTTCAACTTTACAATATGACCCCAACAGTTTTCTCCTGGCTGTTGTGTATAATCAATGAGAAGAGATTAATATTTTTCAGTTAAATATCATTGATCCATAGTGGGGAGAAATACAATATATAAGTAAGCAAATCATATATATTTACATATATGAATAGAGAACATATCTGGAGAGAAATGTAAATATCTTACATATATATAGTTTTAAAAGCAGAGGGAAACAAAATGATATTTATTAAGTATAACAAATATAACACAGACTTTAGTTATATGCCGTGGAGAGATGAGTAAGAAAAATGAGGAATGGGAAGGAAGAGTTACAGAAAGAGGGTGAGAAGGCAAATGTGACACAGACTAAAAAAAAAAAAAAAGGCAAGAAAAAAAACAGAAAAGAGAAATAAAAAGATGAGAAAGAGAGAAGAAAGAAAGTAAATAGGATGGGGAGATTTTTGACCTTATGACAAGGTATCAGATGGATGGGTCAAGTATAGCTTGACCAATATGTAAAGCAGAGCTTGATCAGTATGTAAAGCTGGGCAAAGATCTAAGACACAAAGTCCTCACAGGAAGACCAATGTTAATAAAAAACAAGCAAAGCACCAATACAAATATCCTTAATGTACTAGATTAAAAACAGATATTATAAGAATTCTTATTAAAAAAAATTTTTTTTAATACCACTACCTGGTGGCTCAGTGGTAAAGAATCTGCCTGCCAATGTAAGAGACACAGGTTTGATCCTTGATCCAGGAGGATCCCACATGCTGTGGGCAACTAAGCCAATGTGCCACAACTACTGAGCCTGTGCTCTAGAGCCTGGCAGCTACAACTACTGAAGCCTGTGTGCCCTGGAGCCTGTGTTCCACAACAAGTGAAGCCACTGCCACGAGAAGCCTGTGCACAGCAATGAGAGAGCAGTCCCCATTTAGTGCAACTAGAGAAAAGTCTGCACAGCACAGAAGACCCAGCACAGCCAAAAATAAAAATAAATGTATAAATATTGAAAAAGTTTGTGATTAAGATGTGGAAATTCTAGCATTCTTGAAATATTTCCATTCTTTTTTTTTTTTTTCCTGAATAGAGAACAATCCTAGTCCTGCTACAAAGCAAGAACTATCACATTTTACTTTATACACAAAAAAGGACATCTACTTTCACCAAGTACCATTATTCTTTTATGGACTTTCAAGACCATAAAATGTTTGCTTTAGAACAGACATTCATAGTATCATCTTAAAAACAAACAAACAAACAAACAAAAACTATGCTGTGGGTAAACCTCTAGCCCTAAAAAATTTCTAGAGGGTTTTTCTTTGTTAAGAAAGGGTTTGTAAATCTGCATGATAAGGCCTCCATTCCTCAAGCACACCATTTCCCTACATGAATCATTTGGTTTCAGCCATGCTAAGCTTTATTCAGTTCTCAGTTATTTGAGAAACCATGTTCTCCTGTCTTTAGGTTTCACAAATGCTGTCCTCTATCTGGAACACTCCTAATGTTTCCCCATTTCATCTTGTTTTTTAACTCTCAGCTCAGAATTTACCTTATCCAAAACCCCTCCCTTTGCCTACAAGTCTGATTCCTACAAGCTTCTACATCTTTTCAAGTTCTTCCCTCAGGTTAAAGTAAATTTTACTTTTGCAAAATTCAGCTCAAATGCCACTTCCTATGAAGCCTTCCCTAATCCCTACTGATTAAAGTGAATTGTTTCTTTGAACCCCCAACACAGCACTGATTTTATTCTTATTTAGTTCAGTCCAGTTGCTCAGTTGTGTCTGACTCTTTGTGACCCCATGAACCACAGTATGCCAGCCCTCCCTGTCCATCACCAACTCCTGGAGTCCTCCCAAGCCCATGTCCATTGTGTCGGTGATGCAATCCAACCATCTCCNAACAAACAAACAAACAAAAAACAATCTGCCTTTTTTAAAACCAGCTTGAACATCTGGAAGTTCACGGTTCACGTACTGCTGAAGCCTGGCTTGGAGAATTTTGAGCATTATTTTACTGGCGTGTGAGATGAGTGCAATTGTGCAGTAGTTAATATTCTCCTTGTATTACTGCTTTACACTAGCTGATATACTACAAAGGAGCCCAGATATATGTCCCTATACGGTATTTAGCACACAGGACAGATTCAGACAATATAAGCTGGCTAAAGGAATGGATAAGATAAAATTAATCCTAGGGCAGAAGCTGACCAGCGAGCTGGAGTCCTGAATAGCTTCGGGTAATGAGGCAGCTAATCTAGGAACAATACTTCCTAGGTGGTAGGGGCTTCCAACTGAATGGAAATACCACAAATTATAAGCTATATGAATCCCACAAGACAATAACCGCATCATACAAATATGCTATAGTAGCTATACAGTCATGAAATAATATAATACATTTCTGACAGTAATCTGGTAATAGATTTTGGCTGAATTGATTACTCACAGACAGTACTCAACATAGTCCTGCAAATGTATCAACTATGTAATGAACAGCTATTAAGTTTATTGATTTTATGATTTCCATTGATAGCTAACAGGCCAAAGCTTCACATCGATGTCTGTGTCAGTAATACCTAAGAGCTAACAATTTTTACAAATGAAAACATCAAAAGTCTGAAGAGTCCAAATTAATGGAAATTTGAAGACCAAACCTCAGAATTTAAATGAAATACCTAACAAATGAATCTAATACACTTAATAATAGTGAAGTCAGTGTTGATAACTTTTTCCTCTAATACATTTTAAAGGTTTCTTTTACCCTAATGATGGGATCATTTCCTAATAAATATAATCTCTATTTCATTCCACAATCAAGATTCTGAAGGTCCATAGCCTTCAGCTAACATCAAAATAGACTTTACTAAGTGCTTTCATATACTTAATCCTTACAAAATTCTTGTGAGACAGGAATTGTTTTGTTTTTATTTTTACATAGAGAACTGAAGTTCAGTGTGATTAAATACTATGGCTAAAGTCATTAAATTATTAAGCAGAAAGGCCAGTAAGCAAATGTAGCAAAATAAAATAGCAAAGAACCTTTCATTGTTTAACACCACTTCTTTTCACTGCATATTACCTTACATTTGTTGACTGTACAATTACCAATTTTACAGTATGTATTCTATTTTGTACTCTGCTTTTTCATTCTTATTTAACAAATCCTCTTAATGTTACAGACCCTCTCTGGCAAAGTGTGGTAAATTTCCCAAAGACTCAGGCTATCTCACTGAATGCTTTCATGGGTTCTTGTTGTCCTCATACTATCTTCCAATGCTTATTCCAGTGGGTTTTTAAAAATGTAGTCTTAAGGGCAAAAGCATCAGTAACACCTGGAAAGTTTTTAGTAATGTAGTAATNATGTTACAGACCCTCTCTGGCAAAGTGTGGTAAATTTCCCAAAGACTCAGGCTATCTCACTGAATGCTTTCATGGGTTCTTGTTGTCCTCATACTATCTTCCAATGCTTATTCCAGTGGGTTTTTAAAAATGTAGTCTTAAGGGCAAAAGCATCAGTAACACCTGGAAAGTTTTTAGTAATGTAGTAATCAGTGCCCATCCCAGACCTACTGAATCAGAAGCTCTGGGGGTGGTGCTATAAATTTCCAGCTGATTTCAAGGCACATGAAAATCTGAGGACAACTGATATATTCAAATAGGAACCTGATCTCTCAAGTACACAAAAATATGACAGATATCTAAAAATCAAAGCTAAGTTCTTATTCATAGGAAGAATAGCATTCATGAAACAAAGCTTAAACCCCAAGTGTACCTTGAGATATATATATTATGAGGATTATGACACTAATATTTAACATCCAGGACGAAGAAGCTAGGTGACAGGAGCATTAGGGGCACAGATACCACACATACACAAAGAAACTAACCCCAGATAATTTTTCTTTCATGTATACTTTGTCTTTATTTTATATATATACACACATATATATATGTATGTATATATATACATGTATTTATGTGCAGATATAGATAGTATATATATGTAAGTGAATTAGTTTGTAACTATATTTTGCTATTAGAATTACTTTATTGTGCTGGTTTATGATTTAAGCCAGCGGTCAGCACCCATTTTCTATAAAGGGCCAGACAATAAATATACTAGGCTTTGCAGGCCATATGGCCCTGTCATAACTACTAGATTCTGGTGTTGTAGGACAAAAGGAAGACTATAAAGAATGTTGAGCACCGGAGAATTGATGCTTTTGAACTGTGGTGTTGGGGAAGACTCTTGAGAGTCCCTTGGACTGCAAGGAGATCCAACCAGTCCACCCTAAAGGAAATCAGTCCTGAATGTTCATTGGAAGGACTTATGTTGAAGCTGAAACTCCAATACTTTGGCCACCTGATGCGAAGAGCTGACTCATTTGAAAAGACTCTGATGCTGGAAAAGATTGAAGGTGGGAGGACAAGGGGATGACAGAGGATGAGATGGTTGTATGGCATCACCAACTCAATGGACATGAATTTGAGTAAACTCCGAGAGTTGGTGATGGACGAGGAGGCCTGGCACGCTACAGCCCATGGGGTCACCAAGAGTCGGACATGACTGAGCAACTGAACTGAACCGAGGACAAAAGCAGTCACAGATAATATGTAAACTGTGAGTATGGCTTTTGTTCTTCCTGGTGGTGGGCTGGATTTGGCAGGTCGGCTGTAATGTGCTCACCTCTGATTTAAACTGTCATTAAAACACATTTCCACTACCTGAGCTTCCTGAGTGACTGAGGGCAGTGTGTGCATAATCAGGAACCAAACACTGCATGAATAATTCACACTGGAGATACGGCTTTATATGAAGAAAATACATATAATGTGAGAGAAATTAAGATTGTGCATATATGTTTAAAGGTACCCACAAAATTCAGTTTCAAAGATGGATACTCTTTGAGGGGAAAAAGCTTAGAAATGTCTGTTTTTACCTAATAAGGTGTTACATACTTAATAAATATTCATTAATATCAGTTGATTTAATGACTAGTGGGCTTTGTGACGATAAATATTCTACTTTCATCAACTACTGCTATTTAGAGCTAAGTTTATTCTTTTATAATGGTTACTTAGACAACATATAAAAAATCATGGGTTTGGGATATATAAACGGAGTATTAATCCTGGTTCTTGTCCTGTTAGTATAGTGACTATAGAAGAATTATTCAACCTTTCCAAGACTCAGTTTCCTTACCTGTAAACTGTTATCACCTTGAGCAGATTCCTGTGAGCATAAAACTAAATGAGAGAATGCAGGTAAGGCACAGAGCTTGGCATATTGCCTTGAATGGGTCATCTTGCTCCCTTGTTAGCTGAGTAGGCTTTGAGAACACAAAAATTTTAATGGTTCCCTAACTGCATTCAAGACAAGGGAGAATATCATAATACTGAAGTCATAAAATAATTTCAAGAATTCCACTGCTAAAACTTTTAAATAAGCCCTCTTTACCCTTTATTTTTACTGTCTCAGGTATGATTTTCATTCCAGTATAAAATCTTTCTTAATGACTTCTCTAGATAGATCAAAAAGTCTATTTTCTCTAACCTGACCCATATATGGAGCATCTCTTTAAAAAAGAAAGTTGCTTGTGTAGGAATTCCAAAAGGGAGGTATGGGACAAAACTATTTCCTATATTCTCTGCTTGGACCTATCTTTCCATTTTTACCAGCAACCCCTCACCCCTAACAGAAAACAAATTAAAAGTCTAAACTTCAAAATAAGAATACAGGACTTGACTAAAACTGCTTCAAAGGCTTCTACTCCTGGGCGGAGAGAACGAAAGCTTATTGGCTCTTCCAATGCAAGGTACTCACTCAGCAAGTGCTTAGCTCTGAACAATGACCTACTGCTTCAGCACAGTAGGTGATGATTAGGGCTTCTTGTGGCATTTGTTGAAAGGGATTTAACAAGTCTTTTGTTACTTCAATCTGCTTCCCAGAATTCCCTGACTCTGCTAAAGATAACTGAAGGTGCGACTGTTGTAAAACCCTGGGAGTCAGGTCAGGAACCACTGAGTAGAGTGAATTAACATACAATACTAGACTGTCTTTTTCTGCCTATTGCTATAGTAAGGGTTGTTTCTCCAGAAGTTTCCCTGTTAGAAATGGCCACTCTTTAAAGCAAGGCGATCTTTATAACTTCCTTCTCAGAATCATATTCTTTGAAACATCTTCCACCCCTTGACCTAGTTTCACTTCTTCCCCTTCGCCACAGCACATTTCTGTTGAGTTGGGATGGGGGTTTGAGGAGATGGGGCAAAATGAATTCTTAGTTGTAAAGTAAGATAGCAATGAGATAGCGGAGCTAGATATTTTTAAGATTTCTCCAAGATCTATCAGTTTGTGACTTATTTCTAAAGGTAAAGAGATGAAACAAAATGGCACTGGGAAGAAAAAGGTAACTTGAAAATTATCTAAGAATAGAAGTCATTTAACCAGAATTTACTGGCAATTTACTTAGAGGAAAAAAAAAGGAAGGGAAAATAACAAGCAAACACCTCCCAGCCCTGTCTCCCCCATAGCCTGTTTCTGGAGTATGTCCTAGAGCAGAACACATTTAGATCAATTTCCTACACCATTTGCAGCTATCTAGAGAGCATCCTGTAATGAAAACTACCCAAGAGCAGCTCTGGCTAAATTTGTTCAGAATTGTCCAGTTTCAGAATGAGAGTACTATTTGACTGAAAACACACTGTAACTGTAAAAACTGTCATTATTTATTTAGCACTATTTAACACTATATTGGGAGAAGGCAATGGCACCCCACTCCAGTACTCTTGCCTGGGAAATCCCATGGATGGAGGAGCCTTGTAGGCTACAGTCCATGGGGTCGCTAAGAATCGGACACAACTGAGCGACTTCACTTTCACTTTTCACTTCCATGCATTGGAGAAGGAAATGGCAACCCACTCCAGTGTTCTTGCCTGGAGAATCCCAGGGACAGAGGAGCCTGGTGGCCTTCCGTCTATGGGGTCGCACTGAATCTGACACGACTGATGCGATTAGCAGCAGCAGCAACACTACATTATTTAACACTATTAGGAAAGGCTTGTATTAAATAAATACAACTTAAAAGCTTTTT
>SJYA01000117.1:267990-288990 GCA_006410615.1 Neotragus moschatus
TTGAAGAAATACTACTGAGATATGAAAAAGTCTCTTCACCATATCAAAATAGCACCCTTATTTTTGTATTATACAAAGAAAGCAAAACTCCTACATAAAGGACATAAGAACGTTTTATTCAGAATGTTCCAACTCATATCACCAGGTGTCAAAGTAGTAAAGGTTTTCACTGTTGGCATGTTCTGTCATCTCAGGGGTGTGTGTGTGTGTGTGTGTGTGTGTGTGTGTGTTAGTCACTCAGTCATGTCCAACTCTTTGTGACCCCCATGGACTACATATAGCCCACCAGGCTCCTCTATCCATGGAATTCTCCAGGCAAGAATACTGGAGTGGGTTGTCATTTCCTTCTCCAGGGGATTGAACCTGGGTCTCCTGTATTATAGGCAGATCTTTGCCATCTGAGCCACCAGGGAAGTCCCTCTTTGATCATACGTGAAAATTACAAACTTATCTTCATTTTCATTATTTTGGCATGCAATTTGACAATTAAAGATGACAGTATTTGTCTAATGATGTTAAAATTGTTATACACTCAAAGTGGTTAACTAAATCAATCTAAACTTTTAAGCTATAAAGTCCCATTTCAGTTGCTAATCAGTTAAAAACATACAATTTTAACATGGTCACATTGAAATCCTTTAACATTCTTCACTGGGATCTAAAGATCAAAGAAAAACAAAACAAAACCCAAAACAAAAAACCTGGCATTCTCATAATCCTGGATAATTCTGAAATTACCTGAACTATGTGGCTGTGAAAAAGCCAGTTTAAGTTACCCCACAAATATGGTATTCTGCTGCTGCTAAGTCGCCTCAGTCGTATCCGACTCTGTGCGGCCCCATAGACGGCAGCCCACAAGGCTCCCCTGTCCCTGGGATTCTCTAGGCAAGAACACTGGAGTAGGTTGCCATTTCCTTCTCCAGTACATGAAAGTGAAAAGTGAAAGTGAAGTCGCTCAGTCGTGTCCGACTCTTAGCGACCCCAAGGTTTGCAGCCCACCAGGCTCCCCTGTCCATGGGATTCTCCAGGCAAGAGTACTGGAGTGGGGTGCCATTGCCTTCTCCAATATGGTATTCTATACCTACTTAATTAGGAACCTACATTAAGAACACTTCTCAATTTTGAATTTACCTTAAAAAAAATTTTTAATAGGTAAAGAAGTTTGCAGTAAAAGTGCTGCTATAGCTATTATTTATTTCTTTTAGAGTTCTTTCTTCTGGCCTATGTCCTAGTAGACAACAGGAAATGAGATATTTATTATATAAATCACATTACTGAGAAAACCATGATAAAATTACCAGTTTCAGCTGATTTCAAAATAGGGCAGCAAAAGATAAAAATTGAAAAACAAAAGTTTTATATAATTTAATGTGCTGACCTCACTTAAATATCAGAATAATAAATGATGTCTCCACTCCCCCCCCAGCCCAATTATTAGAGAGGTTTGCCTTCAACTGCTAAAATTATGCTTAGTGAATCTGTTATATTAAATTAGTGCTCAATGCTGCTGTTAATCTTTGTCCCATTAAGTTAAAAATGCAATGCGTTTAATAGCTGCACAATCTTCACAACCTTAGCTGTACATGTATAATATGAACACTAATCAAGATCACTCAGCAGGTCAGCAGATTGAGATCAGAGTTAGTCTCCATCTCCTGGGCTCCAGGAAGAAACTTCTCTCTATTCACCTACAGGTCTATTACATATGATCTCAACATTGTCCCATACCGTAAGTATACACATTATAGAGTCTAATATTTACTTTATCTAAGTTAAATAGTTACAGATACCCATACCTTGTTTGATAATTCATTCTTCATTTGCTTCTAATAAAAATATTAAATACTACTACAAAGAAGGACTGTATAAATATACAAACAAAAGAACAACACATCACTACAAGCTGCTTCTATTTTGTGCACAAGGTGCCTATTTTGTCTCATTTCAAATACATAGCATAATTTTAAAAATTATACTAAAAGTAATTTTAGTTTTTATTATTCAAAATGTTTTTTTTGTATAGTTGATTCACAATATTGCATTAGCTTCAAGCATACAATAGTCATTCGATATTTTTACAGATTATACTCCATTTCAAGTTATTTTAAAACAATGGCTATGATTTCCTGCACTGTACACTATATCCGTGCTGCTTATTTATTTTATACACAGCACTTTGTGCGTCTTATTCCATAGCCCTATCTCATCCCTTTGACCTTCCCTCTCCCAAATGGTAATCACTAGCTTGTCTTTATATGTGTGAGTCTGTTTGTGTTTTGTTATATACATTTAGTTTTTAGATCCTACCTACGTGACAACATAGAGTATTTGTTGTTCTTTGTTCTATTTATTAACAATTCTTAAACTAATAAAGAAATAGATTTTCAATTAAAAACAAGCCACAGCACTTTCATTTTCATTGTAACTAGTTCAGTTATATTAATAGTTATCCACTAACTCCTTTTACTTTTTTTCAGGACATAATAGACACTGTTCTTTGTTTTTCTGTGTGATAAGAAAACACTTTTATACGTTATCTCCATATTCCCTAGTTCAGAAATTCAACTACATTATCTTTCAGAAAGTTAATAAGATGCCAAACCCTTTTCCTGTTTTACCATGAAATCATCTTAATTGTTTTAACCTATTATAAATGGTACTAAAAAGCTGTAACAGTTTAATGCTGATTGCAATATGAATATACAATTTCTTTTTAAGGATGGAGTTTGACCCTAGATTAATAACCACAATATCTTGCATAAAATATATATATTTTACATCATACATATCATGCTAAGTTCTAAATTAACTTTACATACTTACTGATCTTCTATTGCTTTGTTTCTTCTATATACTATAAAATATTATGGCATCATGGATACACTACAGCTTTATTTTGTATTGTTATATACATCTTCCTAATTTGTCCCAATTTTTTTCTTATAAAATGTCAATAAAAAGATTAAGAATACATATACAAAGATCATAGCTAATGCCAGATGTTGAGAGAGTCTCCTGAGACCAAAGATTCCACACCAGGTGGTTGAGCCAGCCTAATGAAGCAGCACATGGTCATGAGGGACACAAAGGGTGGACTTGGAGGGACCTGTTCTCATTTGGTTATTTATGAAAGTATAGAGAAGGATTTCAAATCATAGTAAAAATGAAATTAAATCAAAGCTACTCATTTATACAGTAGTTTTTGTTGCTGTTGTTGTTAAAGGTTTTAAGTATATTCTAGTGACAAGATATCATTAAATATATTTCCAACTCCTCTACAAGTGGTAAAAATGAAAATAAATAACTTTTCTTTACGTGGATTAAAATACAAACACCATTTCTTAAAATTTAATGTTTCTTATATTGAAAGACTTAAAAATGTGATTTCAGGTCAGTGCTATTTCAACTAACTTTAGTAAATGGACAGACCATAAAGCATGACCTTAGGCAATAACTAATGAACCTGAGAGCATTTTAATATATTTTCTTATCACCAAGTGAAGCACTTTAAGTTATTACAGCTAGGCTGCATGACCTCATGCAATCGAATCATGCTAGAGCCAAATAGGCTAATGTCTTTGATAGCAATTAGATAAAGGTAGGATGTTAACTTTTACTTTAAGAAGTGTTAAACAAAGAGACTCATCTCCAGACTTAACTTAGTTAGAAATAAACTACTCATTTAGCAGTAGAGGTTAATGTGGGAATGGACTCTTTCACCTGTCAAAAACAAAATTAATTTTAGTTTCAAAATTATCAGGGAATTTTATAACAGATAGCTTGCTAGAGGTACTAAAGTTTCAAATAACATCTTAATATACTCTAATATCTCATACTTAAGCAACTCCTCTTTAACGTCTACAATTTCCAACATGCTCAGCAGGGGCTGAGAAATAGGCTCTTGTTAGTCATCATCACAAAGTACTGCTGAGCTGACCATGGCAGGTCACAACAGAGGAATTAAATGATAAAACCGTACAATAAAATAATGTGATACAGGTACTAATATATTTCATCAAATCTAAGATATCATTGATTATAGTACACAATTCTCTTATGCCTCAGTAAGAAAGAAAAAGCCGTCCATCTATGGCACTATGCTTTCTTAATACTTAGAATTCTTTATCTCTACTTACTAAAAGAGCTCTTTTAGATTGAAAATAGCACTGAAACATGTATATTACCATATGTGAAATAGATCGCCAGTCCAGGTTCGATGCATGAGACAGGGCGCTCAGGGCTGGTGCATTGGGATGACCCTGAGGGATGGGATGGGGAGGGAGGTGGGAGAGGGGTTCAGGATGGGGGACACATGTACACCCATGGCTGATTCATGTCAATATCTGGCAAAAACCACTACACTACCACTACAATATTGTAAAGTAATTAGCCTCCAATTAAAATAAATACATTTATTAAAAAAATTATCTATGACTCTTGCACATACACAAAAAGACAAAGAGAAACAAACTGGCTACGGTATTCTCAAAAGTTTTCCATATTCAAAATACAACTTTTCTGAATCTTTCAACTTAAGAATTGCAGATGCCCATATGTTTGCTTAAAATAATGTTCTCTCTGCTATCAAGGATATTTGTGAGGTAGCCTTTCTTAAGAGGGTGCTCCACTATTGTCTCTGGGTTTTCCTCCAAATTACTGACATTCATTCTGTAAGTTTTGTTGGAAAATTTTTTTTAAAAATTGGAAATTTTGGCACTTTCAAATTTGTGCCATTGAATATTTAAATCATCAGGGACTAGTTAAAAAGACATATGAATAAATATGAACACATGACTATCTATCCATTCTTGTATGTGTTAAATCATGACTGTGACTAGTTAGTTCAATTGCATAGAGCTGTTGCATCCAAATGCTTGTTTGTGCAGCAGTGCTGGTTAAAAATCAGAAGCACTAGGGGAACTTTAAGAAAATATATAGGCTCTCGGTTTGACTTCCTCAAAATTCAGAAAAAATATAAAGTGCTTGGAGTTGAAATATTTTAAAAATCACTCTCAGGTGATTCTGATGTATGCCAGGCTTGGGAAGCACTGGTATAGTTTAGAGCATGTTGCTGTGGAAGTCAAGATTAAGTTCCAATTGCTAGGTAGGCTAGTTGACTGTAACAGTAAAAAGAGCTCTAGATATAAAGTTAAGATATGAATTTTCAAATTCCAGCTAGCTACTACTTACTAGTTGTAGGACCTTGAGTAAGTCACTAAATTGTCATGTTTCCTAATTTATAAAATGAAAATACATAATTCATAGGGTTGTGGGGCTGAAATTAGATAACTTACGTTTAGGTACTAGCACTGGTAACAGCACTGGGTATAAACTCAAAAACTGTTCTCTCGGCTCTCCCACATGTTTACTCCAGGCTTGTTCGTATTGACAGATTTGAAAAATGTAAGCAATTTCCTCAAGGCATTCCCCAATTCTCTCAGCTGCAAGTAATCTCCCCACTTCTCACAGGCAGTCTACCTGTATTCCTTTACTGAAGCTTATTTCGACTTTGCTTTATACTAATTTATGCACATGACATATCATCTCTAATAGGCTCCAAACTTTATTAGAGCAAGAACCATGTCTTATTTATCTTTAGAGCTCTAGCATTTAGCCTGGTGCTTGAAACAGACTTGGGGTTTTGCTAATGGAAGGATATGAATGAAATAGGAAGGCGGTGATCCAGTTTCCATACTGACCTCTCCCTTTAAACAGCCATTAAGTGTAAGTGGTCACTGCTGTGAAGACAACACTAGAAGTCAGGTGAAGGAGCATCAGAATATGATGTATCAATTAGTCATTAGAAAATCAACTAACATTTACTTGAAGGTTAGCAGACAGACATTTAAAGAAAGGGCAATGTATTGCCATTTTCTTAGTCCAAAAATATCTGTAACTGTTCTGGGGAAGGGATGAGGATGTAGTACAGGACTGCATAATACCTGAAGAAATAACCATCCGTATGGTTGAACAAAAGGTCCATTTTTCATTAGATGAAAGAAAAATTAATTTTTTATTTTATGCTTAAAAATAAGCTTTTTAAGATCATGTCCTAAGTTTCTTTAAGTCCATGGAATTCTCCAGGCCAGAATACTGGAGTGGGTAGCTGTTCCCTTCTCCAGGGGATCTTCCCAACCCAGGGATCGAGCCCAGGTCTCTCGGATAGCAGGCAGATTCTTTACCAGCTGAGCTACCAGCGAAGCCTTTGTTTAAATACTGTATGGATAATTTACACACATGTGGACGTCATGTCAGGAGAATCCCAGGGACAGGGAAGCCTGGTGGGCTGCCATCTATGGGGTGGCACAGAGTCGGACACGGCTGAAGCAACTTAGCAGCAGCTTAGCAGCAGACGTCATATCAACCCAGGTAGAAAACTCTTTTATTGAAGCTAGAATTTTTTATTGTAAATTTTATTGTTTCATAGGAAAATGTCTTTAAATAAAAACTTCAGAATAGTGAAGCTCATGCTCATCTAACTTAAAAGAGTCAGCCTGTACTGGAAAATGATGAACTCACGTAAATCTACCACATGACTAGAAATAATTCACAAATCTTTCTAATGTAACTTTGAGGTGGAAGATTCACCAGTTTCAAAAAGTAGCCAGACAGTTACTGTCAGATGTGAGGGCGGGGAAAAAAATCTACAAAACTTCAGAGCTCATACACTGAGGAAGTAAGGGGGTTCCTGATTGGAAAGTGCAATCTCTTTCTAGCCACTTAAGTTTTAATCCATAGGAAAGGACACAATCAGAAGCAGACCTCTGATGGCTTGTGTAGCTTCAGTGCTTAGTGAGAGAACAGATGGTATTCATGATCTTAATAGATTTATGTTATATCCTTTGTGGAAGATTGTAAAAGATATATTAGAATCAGAAGTAAGCTTCGCTTAACATAAAATATTTGCCTTTAGCATCATTGTTTCAAAGGGATTTAAATGTTCATTAGTTTTTAGAAATAAAAGCATCTGAATATTAAAAATGAGGAATTTCAGTTATTCACCAAAAGTATGATCTACAATTAACTTCAGGTAATGACACTTGTTGTGATGATACAAACAAGTGGACTTTTTAGTAAACAAGATACACAAAGCAGCCAACAATCATCATTCTTAGGTTATCAGGGGAACACAATTAAAATCTTTCTGAATCACACTGATAAAATATACATATAATAACATGGATTGGTAATGAGTAAATACTGAGGAATTAAACTGCAAAATAATAAAACCAGTTGAAAAATGGGCTCTGTAGATTCAGGACCGGGTTAAATTTGTTCAACATTTTTGTAAAATATTTAGCTTTCAATGCTAGATTAAGAAAAACTACCACACAGAAAACTGCATCTTCTGTTTTATATTCTAGTGAATGTATTTGCTTGCTATAACTGGAAAAGCTAAAACTAGAACACTACTATTTCTCATAAGAATTATAGTAAATATTCAATCCAGTTATTGATGAGTTTTCTTGCCATTCTCACATTTAAGGTTTCCCACAACAATGTCTACCTATTTATTTATCTATACTCCTATT
Organism: Neotragus moschatus; assembly: GCA_006410615.1. Lineage (NCBI taxonomy): Eukaryota > Metazoa > Chordata > Mammalia > Artiodactyla > Bovidae > Neotragus > Neotragus moschatus. The sequence goes on from SJYA01000117.1 coordinate 275,523, forward strand.
TACAACTAGTAATTAATAACTTCTATGAACTAGTATTTTTCCAAATGTTGCTAAACAATTTTGTAGATTATTTTGGAATCAAGCATTGAATGTATGATTAAAAAATTGCTACCTTTGAAAAACACAAAAATATACTACTGCTAGAAAACTGCCTGAAGAGATCAGAATGTACTATATATTTTTTAAACTAGTATGCAGAGCTTAATCATGATTCTCTTACATGACAGCCTATCTATTTTTACATTTTACAGACCAGCAAATCTTCATAATGGTATATGTAGATTTCACTCTATATTTTGAACATCTTATATACCAATGGTTTACTTATTTTCATTTAAAAATGACAGTGAAATTCCCCTAATAGCCAATAACATCATTTTTATTTGTACTCACTCATTCTTTCTGCCCACGTGGCCCTCACTTCTAAGCCCATTCAAAATGATGTTTTCCAAGCATGTGCCACATGACTTGTTCATATAAATGGAGCAAATTAAACTGTCTCCACATATATCCTATCACATTTGTAGCCCTGATTTCTCTCTTTAACACGTGGCCAAGACACCGTATTATCTGCCTGCAGAAGTTGACCTCAGGATATTAGATTCTGCCACATAGCTCTCTTGTACTAAACCGAGGGGAAACACTTAATCACCCTTGCCTTTTCAGGAAAAAATCAACTTTAAATTTACCATGATGAAAAATCAATAAACCAGTAATTGCTTGGCTTATCATTGCGTGGAGGAACAAATTGGGAAGCGAAGCTTAGCGTCCACACAGATTTCAGTGAGACACATGGAGTTTCAGGATCACTAAGCTAGAAAAGGAAAAGGTCTCAGAGTGATAATTAAATCTACTCATGCTGATTTTCTGCCAAATTTATTTCCCAAGAGTATATAAAAATGTTTCACTGCTTACTAGTCAGCCATAACTAATCAAATCAACATTAGACAAACATATACAAGAAACAAAAATTGCAAATTCAAGACTGTAGACATCAGAATAATATAACCTTGAGAATGAATATTAATATAAAGTTACTTTTAAGATAAAAAATTTACTTGTATTTCTTTTTAAAGATTCAAAGTGTATTTCTTTGCTATATAAACAGCCATAAAAGTTTTATTTCATCATCCAATACAGCATTCTACTTACTTCACACTTTTTCAACTCTAAATTGGAAATGTTTTTAATTAAGCAGTAATACTTAAAAATAAATCTTAAAAATATTTAATGAAACATTAAATATTTTAAATTCCAAGAACGATCTTTCTAGCTCATTTTACTTCAGTGCTCTGTGCTTTACTGTACAAATACATGTTATCACATCTAAACTGGTTCATTATTCTTACACATTTTTACCATATTAATTGTGAACTGCCAGACCTATTGTCTAAATTAGGCTTTACAAGTAAACACAGATCTACTGTTTGAAATAAACTGAGGAATATATATCATCTTTCCTATATGGAAGACACATGCCAACTGAAAATAAAACTGTAAATGTTTAAAGGTTTAAAAAATTCTTACTACTAATAGACCTAATTTAATGCATCAAATTAGCATAGTTCCAATGGAAGTGCAAATGTAATCATACTCAAACATTCACATTAAGAAGAAGGAAGATGAAGCTTTTCTTTCTCTTTTTCTTTTGTTAAAAAATGATTTTATGTGTGTCCTTCAACTGGCTACTGGGACTATGATAATTAAAACATTTAAAACAGCACAAGCCCCCCAGTCTCTAATCTGAAGCTCAGGTCAGCTGTCTGTAGATTCTAATTTGTCCTCCATTTGTATTCATGACAAGAACATACTGAATATTTAACAGCAAACCAGCAGGAGGGGGTACTGTGGGCTTAGAGGTTAAATAATTTGATTTCTGTGCAGATTACATGTAACATCCAACATCTAATCTCACACCTGATTTGGCAATACAATTACAATAAAAATAACATAGGAACAATACAACTATACAGTGGAGAAATAACTTTTTTCTAAAGGGTTGAGAAACAGTAAGTTTACTTAAAGTATTACATGTGTTTATTATATTCCTAAGGCCCAAGTTTTCAAAAACAAAGGCAAAAATGACTTAACAAAGCATGATAGTTGAGAAAAGTATATTCTATCTTCTTTTATATGGGCACTGTAGACTCCATCTATTTTAACTCACTAAAAAGCAGTGACATTTACAAATAAAATATAGGGATATGGAGGGGACTTTAAAAAGTCTTGAGTCCATTCTCTTGCCTTTAGGCAGGACTACACCGAAACAGAAGCTTTGTTTTGATCTAAGATAAACTTCCATCTGTTGAAAAAATCCAAGAGCTGTTTTAGAACTGCTGCTTCTCAATACTGGATAAGAGAAAAACAATTAAGTGGGAAACTAGAAGTTGAAAACTCAATGTCTTTATAACATCATGGATTTGATTATAAAGTAACATATAAAATTAAATTAAAGAGTAATATTTGCTGGATTAAGATTTACATCACATAGGCAAAACAAAGATTATTAGACTTACTAATCATATGAAAATATACAGAAATGCAATACATTTGATTTTATAGTTTTTAACCTTTTGGTTGGAAGATTTATTCTTTAGATACGATCCTCTGCAACTATATTGATCTATTTGGTTTTTCTTCTACTGAGTGGCAGCTTTCTCTTCATCAGAGTGAATTTTATCATACTAATTTGTTAATTCACTATTGAAAAAGAATATTAATTTCAATGAAACTGAGGAGAAAAACAAACATAAGCTTACTCAGGCAACAAACAGGAAATAAAAACACTAAAGGTTTCATTAAGTTGATCTTCTAGATTGATAAGATTCAATGTTATTTTTAAAAAATGAACTCTTTAGAGTTTCTGGAATTCCTTGAGGAGTCATCATTTATAATCATTACACTAATTGCCCTGTTCTGGGTGCTGGGCAGACCAAAGCCAACAAACAAGCATGGTCTCTGCTCTCTTGCGGCTCACATTCTAGTGGAACAAACATCATCGTTATCCTCACTATTAATATTAAAATGATTAAAATCAGGGAGCTGATCCAATTATAAAATGGAAAAAGTACAGAAAGAAAAATAGGACCTGTTTATACTTTCATGAAACTTTTAACATTTGTATACAGGGTCACATTTAAAATACTATCAATCTTTTTTTTTTTTTTTAAGTTATTTTGGCTTGATTGTTGTCTTTCTTTAGTTCATGACCTAGTAGTTCTGTAGGCAGCTTTGCCTCACTTCTTTTAGGGACTGGAAACTTCAGTGCAGCTGATATGGATAAGGACAAAACAAAAACAAAAAACTTTCAATGCTGTCAACCAATCTGAGTTGCAAACTCACAGACTTTTCTGAACCGTGCGATTTAGTTTCTGTTCTGTTATGCAATTTGTGCAAATAACCATTTGGGACTCAACTTCCCAATGTGTGAGATTAGAGGACTGGACTAGAAAATCATTAACGTTTATTAAGCTTTGAATAAGCAACTATGATTTGTCTTAGTGTTCTGCTATGTGAATGGAACAATATAGGTACCAGGGCTGCATACAGCAGGATCACCTGTAGTTTGATGAGGATTAGGGAGTGGTGGTAACCAATAGGACAGTTTTACCTGACACCTAACATGATTTAGACAGAGGAAATGGCAACCCACTCCAGTATTCTTGCCTGGAGAATCCCATGAATGGAGGGGCCTGGGGGGCTACAGTCCACGGGGTCACAAAGAGTCGGACAAGACTGAGTGACTTCACTTTCACTTTCTTTCACTTTCAGAAAGAGCAATCTATGATGATGAAGGGTACTGTGAAAACTTTCTCTGGGGCTGAGTCAAGAGGACAATATGATACTGCTTTCTAGAAGTCCACAAACCAGCCTATGTGAAAAAAGGTCAAACACCTCCTTCCTCAAATAGCAAAGAGGTTTTCTGTTTCTAAAGGCTATTTCTAAGAGTTAGAACTGTCCTTCCCTCTAAATTTTTGTTTGACAATCTTGACTTGTTGAATTAGATTCAAATTAGNCGGAGGGGCCTGGGGGGCTACAGTCCACGGGGTCACAAAGAGTCGGACAAGACTGAATGACTTCACTTTCACTTTCTTTCACTTTCAGAAAGAGCAGTCTATGATGATGAAGGGTACTGTGAAAACTTTCTCTGGGGCTGAGTCAAGAGTACAATATGATACTGCTTTCTAGAAGTCCACAAACCAGCCTATGTGAAAAAAAGGTCAAACACCTCCTTCCTCAAATAGCAAAGAGGTTTTCTGTTTCTAAAGGCTATTTCTGAGAGTTAGAACTGTCCTTCCCTCTAAATTTTTGTTTGACAATCTTGACTTGTTGAATTAGATTCAAATTAGCAGTTTTAAGGGCCTGTAGTACATTTCCCCGAGATTCATGGAGTTCCTACTTAAACATACCTGTGATGATATGTTCTGGATTATGCGGATTACAACATCCCTGGAATCACTTCATAATAATGAATTAAGCCATGTTTAAAGGCAAAATGCTGCTGCTGCTAAGTCGCTTCAGTTGTGTCTGACTCTGTGCGACCCCACAGACGGCAGCCAACCAGGCTTCCCTGTCCCTAGGATTCTCCAGGCAAGAATACTGGAGTGGGCTGCCATTTCCTTCTTCAACACATGCATGCACTAAGTCGCCTCAGTTGTGTCCAACTCTGTGTGACCCTATAGATGGCAGCCAACTGGGCTCCTCCATCCCTAAGATTCTCCAGGCAAGAATACTGGAGTAGGTTGCCATTTCCTTCTCCAAAAGGCAAAATAAGGCTCTGTAATTAGTCACAGATATTAAAGAGAGTTTCTATTATAAAAGTGTCTACAAATTTTATTCTGAAGAAATAAAATTAAGGTAGTATTTGTCAGGAAACAAAAATGAAACCAAACCCAAACAATACATATGCATTTTTTTATTTTTCTGATTGATACCTTCCCAGGTAAAACAGTTCATGGACAAATTCATGTTAAATGCATAAACTGAATATGGGTTTCAGCATACTGCAGTTATGCCCAAATGTCAGCTAGTGATAAACAGGCTATGAAAGTGAAAGTCGCTCAGTAGTGTCTGACTCTTTGTGACCCCATGGACTGTACAGTTCATGGAATTCTCCAGGCCAGAATACTGGAGTGGGTAGCCTTTCTCTTCTCCAGGGGATCTTCCCAACCCAGGGATCAAACCCAGGTCTTCCAACCACAGGGGGATTCTTTACCAGCAGAGCCACAAGGGAAGCCCAAGAATACTAAAGTGGGTAGCTAGCTGATCCCTTCTCCAGCAGATATTTCTGACCCAGGAATCAAACTGGGGTCTCCTGCATTGCAGGTGGATTCTTTGCCAGCTGAGCTATCCAGTTCTAATTCAGTCACTCAGTTGTGTCTGACTCTTTGCCACCCCATGAATCACAGCACGCCAGGCCTCCCTGTCCATCACCAACTCCTGGAGTTTACTCAAACTCATGTCCATCAAGTCGGTGATACCATCCAGCCATCTCATCCTCTGTTATCCCCTTCTTCTCCTGCCCCCAATCCCTCCCAGCATCAGGGTCTTTTACAATGAGTCAACTCTTCGCATGTGGTAGCCAAAGTATTGTAGTTTCATCTTCAGCATCAGTCCTTCCAATGAACACCCAGGACTGATCTCCTTTAGAATGGACTGGTTGGATCTCCTTGCAGTCCAAGGCACTCTCAAGAGTCTTCTTCAACACCACAGTTCAAAAGCATCAATTCTTCTGTGCTCAGTTTTCTTCATAGTCCAACTCTCACATCCATACATGACCAAAGGAAAAACCATAGCCTTGACTAGATGATTCTTAGTTGGCAAAGTAATGTCTCTGCTTTTTAGTATGCTAAGTTGGTCATAGCTTTTCTTCCAAAACAATACATATGCATTGTGAGCAAGTGTCTTTTAATTTCAAGGCTGCAGTCACCATCTGCAGTGAGTTTGGAGCCCAAGATAAAAAGTCTCTCCTGTTTCTATTGTTTCCCCATCTATTTGCCATGAAGTGATGGGACCAGATGTCAAGATTACTAGCCATAAAAAGGAATGCATCTGAGTCAGTTCTAATGAGGTGGATGAACCTAGAGCCTATTATACAGAGTGAAGTAAATCAGAAAGAGAAAAACAAACAATGTATATTGTCACATATATATGGAACCTAGAAAGATAGAACCTATTTGCACGGCAGCAATGGAGATGCAGACTTGTGGACACAGTGGGAAGAGGGCGGGGGGATGAATGGAGAGAGTAGCATGGAAACATATACACTACTATAAGTAAAATAGATAGCCAGGAGGGATTTGCTGTATGAGGCAAGGAGCTCAAGCTGGTGCTCTGTGACAACCTAGAGGAGTGGGATGGAAAGGGAGGTGAGAGAGAGCTTCAAGAGGGAGGGACATATGTATACCTATGGCTGATTCATCTTGATGTATGGCAGAAACCAACACAATATTGTAAAACAATTATCCTTCAATTAAAAATAAACAAATTTAAACAAATAAAAAATAAATTAAAAAAGGAAATAACTGAGGGTAAGGGAGAGAAAGGTCATAAAAGTGATCTCCTATCTCTGAAGATATACAAGGTCCTTACCAATTAAAAAATAACTCTAGACAGGTAATATATGGCTCTCTACAGATATAAAAACTAAACATCAAAACAAATAGACCGGAAACTTAAGTATCTGGGAGGAAGGGAAGGGGAGTAGTGACAAAGGAAGTCTCAATATTCATTATGGCTAAAAATTAACTTTTTCAGTTTTAATAAATTAGGCTTTTTTCTTATTCCTTGCCACCTCTGCCAAAGAAATTATGACTGTTTTGGGTTTTTTTTTTTGTAAGTTTATAGTGGTCAGATGGAATTTGGTAACACTGTAAAATGATTCTGACATTTTGGAGAAAATGCTAATGTCTTCTAACTTGCCTAAGATGCTACAGAATACAAATTCACAAATACTATCTGGCAAGAGATTAAATTGTCTGCATTTTCTATATCTCTTATTTTGAAGAATTATCAGATATAACCCAAACCATTCAAAATTTAAGAATATTGATTTATAGGACTGGGATTTATCAAGAAAAAGAAACCAAGAAAGTATTAACTTTGAAAGATATACTCTTTGAAATGTGTATTCTTGATTCAAACTCTGCTCAAATGTCACCTTATTATAATTTTCCTGAAGATACTATATAAATAAAGACATCCCTCCCCAAACTTTTCTCTCACCATGCTCTACTATACTCCCTACCACTTATCGTATCTTCATGGATTTCATATTTGCTAAATTGTTCATTATCTGTCTCTCCCCACTAGGATGTGCTCCGTGCTTGGCTTTCTTCTATAGTCTGAGACAAGAATAGTGCCTGGCATGTAGGAGGCGGCTCAACAGCATATGCTTGTTGAATAAATTAATGATTTACAGTTGTGATAAATGCTACTAAAAGACAGCAAGGGGTGGTGGAAGATAATATCACAACGAGACTTGATTAAATTGTGAGGTAAGGACATAGTTCCTCTGAAGATTCGTTTAAGTTAATACCTGAAATGCTGGCATGTATTAGCCAAGTAAAGAAGAGGCAGAACTTTTCAGCTTTTCTGGTACAGGGAAGAGCACAGGTGGAGGTCCTAAAGAAGGACAGTCTCTTTTCCTTTTCTTTTTTTGAACACCAGATGTCCAACTGTAACTTAGCAAACATTTCCTGTCTATCTCCCAGCCTAATGTCTGGACATTTACATTTTCAAAGGTAAAAAATTCCATTTGACAGAAACGTAGTCTCTTGTGTTCATGTTGTAACATGTATCATTAGTTTATTGCCTTTTTATTACTAAACAGCATCCTATGAGATGGATGTGAAAATATCTTATTTACCCATTTACTAGTTGATGGATATTTGAATTGTTTCTTCTTTGGGGCTATTGTGAATAATGCTGCTACAAATATTTATATTCCATTATTTTTGTATAGACATGTTCCATTTCTCTTGGATTAAATATCTCCATGAGTTAAAGTGCTGAGTCATATAGTAAATGTGTGTTTAACTTTTTGAGAAACCACCACAAACTCATAAGCAATGTTTTACACTCTCTCTAGTTTCTCCATATCACAAATAGTACTTGTTATTGTCTTATTGATTATAGCCATATAGTGCATGTGAAGTGGTATCTCACTGTAGTATAAATTTGCATTGAGGCTACAAAGTAAGGCACTAATTTATCTTTTTACAAAAAAATTAAAATAGGAAAACCACTCAGATAAACCTTCTTTTATTAAGGATTAATAGATGACTCCCACAACTGCAATTTGTGGGTGTATAAATGAATTCTTTTTTTTTTTCCCTAGTCCATTTTTTTCAGTAGAACTTGGTTTTCAGACAGTTCTATTTTCAGATGAACAACATCAATTCTAATGCTTTATGACTATATATGAGCCATTCTTCGAGTGTTTTTTTTTTTTTTTTTANATTAATAGATGACTCCCACAACTGCAATTTGTGGGTGTATAAATGAATTCTTTTTTTTTTTCCCTAGTCCATTTTTTTCAGTAGAACTTGGTTTTCAGACAGTTCTATTTTCAGATGAACAACATCAATTCTAATGCTTTATGACTATATATGAGCCATTCTTCGAGTGTTTTTTTTTTTTTTTTTACCATTCCTAAAGTATATGAATCGACTAGGAAGAACTAAGAGCAAATCAAAAAGTTTCTTCAAACTTCAGTTCATATCATAGGCTGAAGGCAGCTACAAAACATTATATATATTCTGGTAAAGGAATCCTAAAGAAAATACAATTTTGGAAATAGATCATCATTTAAAACACAGATCTAATGTTTTGACAAAAATATGAACCAGTTAAAAAACGTGACTGTTCTGAATTTGTGTTCAGATGAATGAATTAATACTACTTCGGGAAAATAGTCGGTTTTCTCTGCAATATATCTAAAGTAAAGTTCTAAAAATTTCCAAAAGTTACAAAAGAAGTAAGACGGGGCAATTTGCTGGTTGTTAAAATACCGAAAAGGGTTACATTTCAACCCTGAGTAGATACAACTTCAGGGTATATTTTCACTCTGTTCCATTAGCTGAAAAAACAAGCAAAGAATTGTCTACTACAGCAGAGTCAGTTATTGAAATTTTTACAGAAGCAACTACTGTCCATTAGGAAAATTTCTTTTTTGGAGTTCATATTAAACATTAATTTTTCAATTATAAAATGGGATTAATACTTTCTACCTTGTGGAATTGAGTAGAGTAAGGTAAATAATATATACTTTTAAAAGTTCATTGATTCCCTCTCTGGCCTAAACTGCTCAGTCGTGTCCGACTCTTTGTGATCCCATGGACTGTAGCCTACCANTGCATATAAGTTATATAAGCAGGGTGACAATATACAGCCTTGACGTACTCCTTTTCCTATTTGGAACCATTCTGCTCTTCCATGTCCAGTTGTAACTGCTGCTTCCTGACCTGCATACAGATTTCTCAAGAGGCAGTTTATGTGGTCTGGTATTCTCATCTCTTTCAGAATTGTCCACAGTTTATTGTGATCCACACAGTCAAAGGAAATGAGTAGACTGTTAAATAATATACATTTGTAAAAGTTCACCGATTTCCTCTTTGGCCTAAACTGTACCTTTTTCATCATGGTATAGCTCTGGAAATACTAATTCTTTAAGACTGCACAGGGAAGCTCTTTATAAACAAAAGGAATGACCTTCCATGTATGTAGTAGTGATAGCAAGTACCTGTATGGGTCTAGCACTAAGCTCCCACACCTGGATTGCTTCCTATTGCTGAGTATATATTTCTGAAAAAATATTCTAACAATCTAAACATCCCAGACAGAGAAATTCTTAAGTCATAGCACATCTGTAAATCTGGAATATTATATAACTATTAAAATGTTTTCAAAGAGCTATTAATAACATGAGATAATAACTGTACAGATTAGTGAATTATGTAGAATATAGAATTGTATATATCTGGGTCTGGAGACTGAAAAGAGAGATGGATTTGTGGAGTGGGAGGCAGGGTAAGGTGTGCTTGTACTTCATTGGTGACTTTTTACTATGTAAAAATTTGGAGGTCTACAGAATGTGACCTCCTCTGCACAGTGAGATCTCTCTCCTCTTATTTCTTACAATACATAGTTATACATTAAACTAACACTGTACATGCTGCATGATCTCATTATAAAGAAACAAACATTAGGAGGGTATAAAAAATATTAATCTAAATTCTCTCTCTGGGTGATGGGATTACGTGTATTGATTTCCTCCCTTATATTTTATATATTTTCTACAATAATTTCATATTACTATTATAAAAATGTAATTGTATTTAAAAGGATGTCTCTAGGTAAAACAAAATGCAATATACAAAGTTTTAAGAAACAGATTTATAAAATATATTCCAAGTAGTAAAATCAATCTACTAACTTAAAAAATTAACATTTAAAATTTGGCGATTTAAATCTCTTTAGCTTGATGTTTCACATCCCCAAAAGATATATGAATGTAAACTAGTTTTGTGGGGAGGGAGGTAATACAATAAAATCCTTTTCAAAAAGGTACCACCATAGGATAGAACAGTGGAAGATTATATTAAGCTCCTGGGCTCTGGTATTAGATTTGTACTTAAATACTGGCTTCACCAGTTTAATGACTGTGTGACTTACTATCATCGCTTGTTCCCCTGGAATTAAAATGTCATTTTTATTTCAAAGGACATATACTTTAAATAATATGTCCAGAAAGAAAACCACATCTCTTCTATTTTCTTTCCTTTCAAAAGTTTAGTTGTTCCAGATGTGGATTTTCATTTCTGAGATAATTTTATTTTAAAATTTTATTCATAAATTTAAACAGTTGCATGCAAAGAAATAACTGAATATACAAAGGCTCCTAACACATAATTAGATGAATTCAGGCCATTTCCATAAATTGGATTCAAGTTTATAATCTAAATCATCATGAAGTCAGATTTGGCTCAGTTATCAAATTCACATTAAGATGAATTCCATTAGCAGTTAGTAATCTGTGCTAGACTGGTTCAAAATTGGGAAAGGAGAAAGTCAAGGTTGTATATTGTCACTTTATTTAACTTTTATGCAGAGTACATCATGCAAAATGACGGGCTGGATGACTCGCAAGCTGGAATCAAGATTGCCAGGAGAAATATCAACAACCTCAGATATGCAGATGATACCACTTTAATGGCAGAAAGTAAAGAGCCTCTTGATGAAGGTGAAAGAGGTGAGTAGAAAAGCTGGCTTAAAACTCAACATTCACAAAACAAAAGATCATGACATCCAGCCCCATCATTTCATGGCAAATAGATGAAGAAAAAGTGGAAAGAGTGACAGATTTCTTTTTCTTGGGCTTCAAAATCACTGTGGACGGTGACTGCAGTCATGAAATTAAAAGATGCTTGCTTTTTGGAAGAAAAGCTATGACAAACCTAGATGGTGTATTAAAAAGCAGAGATATCACTTTAACCTACAAAGGTTCATATAGTCAGAGCTATGGAGAAGGCAATGGCACCCCACTCCAGTACTCTTGCCTGGAAAATCCCATGGACGGAGGAGGCTGGTAGGCTGCAGTCCGTGGGGTCGCGAAGAGTCGGAGATGACTGAGTGACTTCACTTTCACTATGGTTTTTTCAGTAGTCATGTATGGATGTGAGAGCTGGACAATAAAAAAGGGTCAAACCAGCCAATCTAAAAGGAAATCAACCCTTAGTATTCATTGGAAGGACTGATGCTGAAGCTGAAGCTCCAACAGTTTGGCTACTGATGTGAAGAGCTGACTCACTGGGAAAGACCCTGATGCTGGGGAAGACTGGGGGAAGGAGGAGAAGGGAACAACAGAGGATGAGATGGTTGGATGGCATCACTGACTCAACAGACATAAGTTTGAGCAAACCCAGAGAGACAGTGAAGGACAAGGAAGCCTGGCGTGCTGTAGTTCATGGGGTCACAAAGAGTCGGATGTGACTGAGCGACTAAACAACTGCTTGGTTTTCCAGTTTAGGATTCTAATTCTTATTACATGACCTTCTTGAACCTCAACTCTCCTCTAAAGTTTGGTTCTACTTCAACCCTACTTGCTTTATGTAATGCCTAATATCCAATTTGACAATGATTCTTTTTTTTTTTGACATCAGAGACGATTTCCACTGGGTCTTGCTGATCATTCTGGATTAATAATAGTGCATAGTAAGGTACAAATGTCCAGAATTGGCCAGATCATGATTTGGTGTAAATAAACTTAGCTTCTTCTATTCAAAAACAGTGGATACTTATTTAATCATACTAACCTTGCACAAGTTTAATCAGGGTTTACATAAACTATTTGCTTTGAAAATTATTCTCTATTCCATTTCTTCTTACATCAAGTAATAGCTGTAATTTAGAAAACATTTTCATCATATGTTATATTAATCCTCTAATTTTCCTGTTAGCAACATGATTTAGAAAATGAAGGACACAGCCCTACTAATCCTAGAAAAATTAAATAAACATATATATACTTTCAGAAAAGGTCAATTACAGTAAAAATATCACATAAATATATTTCTAGTAGTAGAGAAAAAGAAGGTCAATTTTCTGTAAAACTTTTTGGTAACAGAATTATTCTTGGATGTCCATTCCAAACTTCTGAGAGTAGGATTACAGCTTGTTAGTCTGCCAGTAAGCCTATAAGTATATTTTGGGAAATAAAATACATGGAGGATAAAATATTCTATTTAGAAACTAGGTCCGACTTCATTATTTATTATACATATTGATTAACGTGTAATCAATAATTTAATGCCCTTAAAATATTTATCTCTGAATATATTATAGTCATACATCTTATGGTCAAAGGCAGATTATAAGGTATGCCGTAGGAGATAAACATTTACACACTTTAATTGGATTTTATACATATTTCTTTTATTAGAGCAAATAATTTTCTATAGTAAACATATACTGATATCATGAAAGGTATTAGTAAGACTTGAGGGAATTCCCTTGTGGTCCAGTGGTAAGACTTCGAGCTTACACTGCAAGGGGACATGGGTTTGAGACCTGATCAGGGAACCAAGATTCCACATGCTGCTGAGTGTGGTATCCTCTTCCCCAAGAAAAAAACTTGAGCCTTACTAACATTAACAATTATAAGTTGCAAAAATTATTTGCATTTCATCTGTTTTCTGTTAACAGGTAATTACTGTTTTCAAATACTAGTACTATAATCAAGGGAGAGTTCTTACTTAGGCTAAGCCATCATCATTCTTATATTAAATACAACCTGATTCATGCTAATCTGCTAACTTGCTAATTTCTCTTCCTGTGTGAACACTAGCTTATGTTTGATCTTCAGCAAATAGATATGTCTCATTATTACTGCTAAAAATTAAATGTAAGGTAACTTGGGAGAAGGCAATGGCACCCCATTCCAGTACTCTTGCCTGGAAAATCCTATGGA
>SJYA01000117.1:292565-336396 GCA_006410615.1 Neotragus moschatus
AATCAACCCTTAGTATTCATTGGAAGGACTGATGCTGAAGCTGAAGCTCCAACAGTTTGGCTACTGATGTGAAGAGCTGACTCACTGGGAAAGACCCTGATGCTGGGGAAGACTGGGGGAAGGAGGAGAAGGGAACAACAGAGGATGAGATGGTTGGATGGCATCACTGACTCAACAGACATAAGTTTGAGCAAACCCGGAGAGACAGTGAAGGACAAGGAAGCCTGGCGTGCTGTAGTTCATGGGGTCACAAAGAGTCGGATGTGACTGAGCGACTAAACAACTGCTTGGTTTTCCAGTTTAGGATTCTAATTCTTATTACATGACCTTCTTGAACCTCAACTCTCCTCTAAAGTTTGGTTCTACTTCAACCCTACTTGCTTTATGTAATGCCTAATATCCAATTTGACAATGATTCTTTTTTTTTTTGACATCAGAGACGATTTCCACTGGGTCTTGCTGATCATTCTGGATTAATAATAGTGCATAGTAAGGTACAAATGTCCAGAATTGGCCAGATCATGATTTGGTGTAAATAAACTTAGCTTCTTCTATTCAAAAACAGTGGATACTTATTTAATCATACTAACCTTGCACAAGTTTAATCAGGGTTTACATAAACTATTTGCTTTGAAAATTATTCTCTATTCCATTTCTTCTTACATCACGTAATAGCTGTAATTTAGAAAACATTTTCATCATATGTTATATTAATCCTCTAATTTTCCTGTTAGCAACATGATTTAGAAAATGAAGGACACAGCCCTACTAATCCTAGAAAAATTAAATAAACATATATATACTTTCAGAAAAGGTCAATTACAGTAAAAATATCACATAAATATATTTCTAGTAGTAGAGAAAAAGAAGGTCAATTTTCTGTAAAACTTTTTGGTAACAGAATTATTCTTGGATGTCCATTCCAAACTTCTAAGAGTAGGATTACAGCTTGTTAGTCTGCCAGTAAGCCTATAAGTATGTTTTGGGAAATAAAATACATGGAGGATAAAATATTCTATTTAGAAACTAGGTCCGACTTCATTATTTATTATACATATTGATTAACGTGTAATCAATAATTTAATGCCCTTAAAATATTTATCTCTGAATATATTATAGTCATACATCTTATGGTCAAAGGCAGATTATAAGGTATGCCGTAGGAGATAAACATTTACACACTTTAATTGGATTTTATACATATTTCTTTTATTAGAGCAAATAATTTTCTACAGTAAACATATACTGATATCATGAAAGGTATTAGTAAGACTTGAGGGAATTCCCTTGTGGTCCAGTGGTAAGACTCCGAGCTTACACTGCAAGGGGACATGGGTTTGAGACCTGATCAGGGAACCAAGATTCCACATGCTGCTGAGTGTGGTATCCTCTTCCCCAAGAAAAAAACTTGAGCCTTACTAACATTAACAATTATAAGTTGCAAAAATTATTTGCATTTCATCTGTTTTCTGTTAACAGGTAATTACTGTTTTCAAATACTAGTACTATAATCAAGGGAGAGTTCTTACTTAGGCTAAGCCATCATCATTCTTATATTAAATACAACCTGATTCATGCTAATCTGCTAACTTGCTAATTTCTCTTCCTGTGTGAACACTAGCTTATGTTTGATCTTCAGCAAATAGATATGTCTCATTATTACTGCTAAAAATTAAATGTAAGGTAACTTGGGAGAAGGCAATGGCACCCCATTCCAGTACTCTTGCCTGGAAAATCCTATGGACGGAGGAGCTGGGTAGGCTGGAGTCCATGGGGTCCCTAAGAGTCAGATACGACTGAGCAACTTCACTTGCACTTTTCACTTTCATGCACTGGAGAAGGAAATGGCAACCCACTCCAGTGTTCTTGCCTGGAGAATCCCAGGGACGGGGGAGCCTGGTGGGCTGCCGTCTATGGGGTTGCACAGAGTCGGACACGACTGAAGTGACTTAGCAGTAGCAGCAAGGTAACTTGACATGTAGATAATGTTGCCAGCTTATTCAAATAAACATCAGTTTTTCCCTCAATAAAGTCAAGATCTTTCAAATCCAGTGTAAAAGCAGGTTTACATTTATAATTTATAGACTGTTTATAGATTGTTTCCATACTGTTTCATTTCCCTGAGAAGATGTAGTATAAGACTCAACACAGCACAGTATGAATTGATCCATCTTCAGCTGGACAAACATCTTTTGTGTAGATAACATACTACTATCATGGACAAGAACTGTAAAAAGAAGCTAAATCTCTTGGATAATAACTATAGGAAGGAACAGATGGATAAAATCACTTATTTCTGTAGTATCACTACCCTTCATACAACGAAACTGATACATAAAAGGTGATTTGCAAAAAATTTTAAAATAAAAAGGAAAGTTGTAATTTACAAGTAATAATTGTGACCTACACATTTTTGTATATTTTTCTCATTATTTAGAGAAAAACTCATCAAAATAACTCACTGAAAATGTTATCCAATATTTCACTATTTAGCCTTGGGCTAAATAAACATTTACTGTTGGGCTGAGGAATGATATCAGCAGCATAAGATGCCCTTCCATTTTGTCTAACAATTAATCAGGCATCTATCCATGAATGAAAGCACGTTAATGGGAGGTGTAGAATCCAGCACCATATGCCAAAGGGGCTGGGAAGACTCTTACCCATTTGTGTATCTGGTAATAGACAGACTNCAGCATAAGATGCCCTTCCATTTTGTCTAACAATTAATCAGGCATCTATCCATGAATGAAAGCACGTTAATGGGAGGTGTAGAATCCAGCACCATATGCCAAAGGGGCTGGGAAGACTCTTACCCATTTGTGTATCTGGTAATAGACAGACTTCATTATGGATGTGAAACTAACAGGAGCTGGAGAATCCACCACAACTACTCCAGGCCACAGCCTTGGAAAACCCGGAGACTTGAACAGAAACCCACGGAGACAGATTCTGTAGAAGTTCAGCTTTCCCAAGGGGAGATTTCAGCATGTTGCTGGAGAAACAACAAAAGAGTCTGGATGCACTGGAGACAGAAAGAGGAGCTTGCTAGCGCTATCCCTCACTCAAGGCAACACTGCACCACTGAACTGGCAACGACTTCTCTTGTGACAGAGAGGGAGAGCAGTAAGTGAATGTTCAGTATCCACAGCTGTGTGGGATGCTGTTGGAGAAACCTGTATCTCATCAGCAGCACCCAGAGGACTGAGGTAGTAACTCCATGACTCATTGGAGGAAGGAAATCAGGAAAGAGGCAGATAAGAATGTCAGAGAGCATGAGAAGGATACAGTTATGGGTGATTCCATTCAGGACTTCAGGGCTAAGTTCCTTGTGTGCACTCCCAAGTGTGCTCATTCATTGGTAAATGAAGTCCTCTCTGAAAAATAGACCAAATCTGTGAACAAGGGAGAAATCACAAACGAGCTATAGCACCATCTTTGAAAAACAAAAGAGAAGTTTCCAGCAACCAGCCTGGTGAATAGTAAGAATGAGAGAAAACATAAAATCTTAAGGATTCTACCACAGGAGCAGGTGTATCCATAAGAGATCAGAGAAAATCCCAGATACAATAGGACCAAAACCCAGTATATACCATCTGAAGGCAACTAGTAAAGATTTTGGAAGGTGTCTGCTACTTTAAATGCAAAAGCAGTAATGGAAAACCACGATCAAAATGAAAAATCAATGAAACATACCACCAAAAGGCAAAAAGAATCCTCCAATAACTGAGCACATTGGAATTTCATGATCTGATATAGAATTCAAAACAGTTGTTTTGAAAAAATTCAGTGAGCTACATGAAAACGAAGAAACACAATTCAACAAAATCAGAAGACAATACATGAACAAATGTGAAATTTAAAAGACAGAAATCATTAAAAAAAGTAACAAAAAAAATTCTGGAGCTGAAGAATTAAATGGATGAAAAAAAAAAAAAACTACAGAAAGCATCCAAATTACAGTAGACCAAACAGAAGATAAAATAAGTGAGTTAGAGGTTAGGAACTTTGAAACAACAGTTACTGGAGAAAAAAGAAGATAGAATGAAAAAGAGCAAAGAAAGCCTACATGATATGGAACTTCATCAAATGTACAAATGTTAGAGTAATTAGGGTTCCAGAGGAAAAAGAGGGTAGAAAGCTTAAAGTAATAGTAGCTGAGAACTGCCCCCTACTTGGGGAGAGACTTAGGTATTCACATTTATGAAGTGAACAGTTTACCCTGTCCTCCATAAAAAAAGACTTTATCCAAGACATAGTACAATGAAATTGTCAAAATCAAAGATTAAGAGAATTCTGAAGGCAGCCAGAGAGGAGAGAAAAAACAAAACAAAACACCAAACACTATAACCTACAAAGGAATGTCCCATCAGGCTATCAGCAGAGCTGTCAACAGAAACTCTACAGGCCAGGAAAGAGTAGACTGGCATATTCAAGGTGTTGAAGGGAAACAAACAAAACAAAACAAAACAAAAACCTGCCAGCCAAGAATACTCTACACAGAAAAGTTATCCTTCAGATGCAAGGAAGGAATAGACTTGCTGAGAGAAACGAAAGCTAAGGAAGTATATCACCACTAGATCTGCCTTGCAAAAAATGCTATTCAAGATGGAAAAAAAAAAAGGACATTAATTAGTGACATGAAAACATATGAATGTATTCAACATACTGGTAAAGGTAAATAGTGAGATTTCAGAAACCTAATTTTGTAGTAGGGTCGTATATTAAACATTTAACTATATTAAAAATAAAGGTCAAGGGAAATATGTATTAAAAATAACTACAGTATAACTTGTTAAAATACATAATATAAAAAGAGGCAAACTGTAACATCCAATTTACAACAGGGGAGATTAAAACGGTGAAGCTTTAGTATATGATCAGTGTTAAGTTGTTCAGTTGCTAAGTTGTGTCCCACTCTTTGCAACCTCATGAACTACAGCACACCAGGCTTTCCTGTCCTTCACTATCTCCTTGAGTCTGGTCAAACTCACGTCCATTGAGTGGGTGATGCCATTCAACCATCTCATCCTCTGTCATCCCCTTCTCCTGCCTTTAGTCTTTCCCAGCACCAGGGTCTTTTCCAATGAGATTAAGTTGCTATCAGCTTAAAGTGGATTGTTTTGCTATTATAAGATGTTTTATATAAGCCTCGTGGTGACCATAAAGTTAAAAAACTAGAGTAGATTCATAAAAGGTAAAGGAAGGGGATGTCTGGCTCTAGGTGAGTGTGAATGATCACACCATCGTGATTATCTGGGTCGTGAAGATCTTTTTTGTACATTTCTTCTGTGTATTCTTGCCACTTCTTAATATCTTCTGCTTCTGTTAAGTCCACACCATTTCTGTCCTTTATCGAGCCCATCTTTGCATGAAATGTTCCCTTGGTATCTCTTAATTTTCTTGAAGAGATCTCTAGTCTTTCCCATTCTGTTGTTTTCCTCTTTCTTTGCATTGATTGCTGAGGAAGGCTTTATTATCTCTCCTTGCTATTCTGTGGAACTCTGCATTCAAATAAGTATATCTTTCTTTTTCTCCTTTGCCTTTCACTTCTCTTCTTTTCATAGCTGTTTGTAAGGCATTCTCAGAAAACCATTTTGGCTTTTTCTGTTTCTTTTTCTTGGGGATGGTCTTGATCCCTGTCTCCCGTACAGTNGCTATTCTTTGGAACTCTGCATTCAAATAAGTATATCTTTCTTTTTCTCCTTTGCCTTTCACTTCTCTTCTTTTCATAGCTGTTTGTAAGGCATTCTCAGAAAACCATTTTGGCTTTTTCTGTTTCTTTTTCTTGGGGATGGTCTTGATCCCTGTCTTCCGTACAGTGTCATGAACCTCCATCCACAGTTCATCAGGCACTCTATCAGATCTAGTCCCTTAAATCTATTTCTCACTTCCACTGTATAGTCATAAGGGATTTCATTTAGGTCATACCTAAACGGTCTAGTGGTTTCCCCCATCTTTCTTCAATCTAAGTCTGAATTTGGCAATAAGGAGTTCATGACCTGAGCCACAGTCAGCTCCCGGTCTTGTTTTTACTGACTGTATAGAGCTTCTCCATCTTTGGCTGCAAAGAATATAATCAATCTGATTTCAGTGTTGACCATCTGGTGATGTCCATGTGTAGAGTCTTCTCTTGTGTTGTTGGAAGAGGGTGTTTGCTATGACCAGTGCGTTCTCTTGGCAAAACTGTATTAGCCTTTGCACAGCTTCATTCTATACTCCAAGGCCAAATTTGCCTGTTACTCCAGGTGTTTCCTAACTTCCTACTTTTGCATTCCAGTCCCCTATAACGAAAAGGACATCTTTTGGGGGTGTTAGTTCTAGAAGGTCTTGTAGGTCTTCACAGAACACTCAGCTTCAGCTTCTTCAGCATTACTGGTTGGGGCACAGACTTGGATTACTGTGATACTGCATGGTTTGCCTTGTAAATGAACAGAGATCATTTTGTCATTATTGAGACTGCATCCAAGTATTGCATTTCGGACTCTTTTGTTGACCATGATGGCTACTGCACTTCTTCTAAGGGATTCCTGCCCACAGTAGTAGATATAATGGTCATTTGAGCTAAATTCACCCATTCCATTCCATCTTAGTTCACTGATTCCTACAATGTCGATGTTCACTCTTGGCCATCTCCTGTTTCACCACTTCCAATTTGCCTTGATTCATGGACCAAATATTCCAGGTTCCTATGCAATATTGCTCTTTACAGCATCGAACCATGATTCTATCACCAGTCCCATCCACAATTGGGTGTTGTTTTTGCTTTGGCTCCAACCCTTCATTCTTTCTGGAGTTATTTCTCTACTGATCTCCAGTAGTGTATTGGGCACCTACTGACCTGGATAGTTCACCTTTCAGTGTCCTATCTTTTTGCTTTTTGATACTGTTCATGGGGTTCAGATGATGATGGTGTGATCACTCACACTCACCTAGAGCCAGATATCCTGGAATGTGAAGACAAGTGGGCCTTAGGAATCATCTATACGAACAGAGCTAGTGGAGGTAATGGAATTCCAGTTGGGCTATTTCAAATCCTGAAAGTTGATGCTGTGGAAGTGCTGCACTCAATATGCCAGCAAATTTGGAAAACTCAGCAGTGGCCACAGGACTGGAAAAGGTCAGTTTTCATTCCAGTCCGAAAGAAAGGCAAAGGCAAAGAATGCTTAAACTACCGCACAATTGCACAGATCTCACACATTAGGAAAGTAATGTTCAAAATTCTCCAAGTCAGACTTCAGCAACACATGAACTGTGAACTTCCTGATGTTCAAGATGGTTTTAGGAAAGGCAGAGGAACCAGAGATCAAATTGACAACATCTACTAGATCATCAAAAAGCAAGGGAGTTCCAGAAAAACATCTATTTCTGTTTTATTGACTATGCCAAAGCCTTTGACTGTGTGGATCACAATAAATTGTGGAAAATTCTGAGAGAGATGGGAATACCAGACCACCTGACCTGCCTCTTGAGAAACCTGTATACAGGTCAGGAAGCAACAGTNAGAGGATGAGATGGCTGGATGGCATCACTGACTCTATGGATGTAAGTCTGAGTGAACTCCGGGAGTTGGTGATGGACAGGGAGGCCTGGTGTGCTGCGATTCATGGGGTCGCAAAGAGTCAGACATGACTGAGCCACTGAACTGAACTGAACTGGCAATCTTGACTCATCTTAATTCAATCAGGAATTGAGATGATTCAAAACTGGGCTTCAGTCCCCATGGATGCATGGCTATTTCTGGTTCATCCTTACTTTTAGGGAATAATCTATTAAAATCCCAACCCAAAACCTGGTGGTTTTATCAGTCTTCCCTTCCCTGACAGGTCCTGAACTCTAGATTTTATCTCCATAGCTTCATAAAGCTCTCAAAATCTCTGCTCAGATTCTTAGCTTTTCAGTGACCTTTATAAGAATCAACATCACCTTTTTAAGAATGCTACTACTGGAATAATTTCTAGGGGAAAACTAGTTCCAATGGTTGTGCTCACATTATTTTCTTTAAAGAGGGACCCACACTTCTCTAGGCTCTCTTTCATACCTTGAAACCTATCTTTTAATATTTTGACCAGATTTTCTGGGTTCTCAGAGGAAAGTGAGTTCAAATAAGCTCATCCTACCACATCATCTTTATCCCATAAATCTTGATATGTGGTCTTATTATATTTCCCACTGTGATTTCCTTTTTTCACTTATGGATCACTGAAGAGAGCTAGTTAAAGTATTTTAAAAATTAATACTAAAACAGCAATTAATACCATTTTATAATGTCTATAAAATGGTTTCGCATCTATTGTATCACAACCACATCCTTAGATGGTAGAGAGATTATCATTCTTATTTATTTTTTCATCCTTATTTATTAACAGACAGTAGTAGTCCTCTGTAGTCCTCCGACAGGACTACATCATTGTCCGCCGATGTAGCTCCGCACTATGAGTTGGAGGCTACATCATCATCGCCGACACCGTCCACCTCTTCAGGTTGAATCCTTGGCTGCTGGAGCTGGATTTTGGCAATCACCAACTCCTGGAGTTCACTCAGACTCACGTCCATTGAGTCAGTGATGCCATCCAGCCATCTCATCCTTGGTCGTCCCCTTCTCCTCCTGCCCACAATCCCTCCCAGCATCAGAGTCTTTTCCAATGAGTCCACTCTTTGCATGAGGTGGCCAAAGTACTGGAGTTTCAGCTTTAGCATCATTCCTTCCAAAGAACACCCAGGACCGATCTCCTTTAGAATGGACTGGTTGGATCTCCTTGCAGTCCAAGGGACTCTTAAGAGTCTTCTCCAACATCACAGTTCAAAAGCATCAATTCTTTGCCACTCAGCTTTCTTCACAGTCCAACTCTCACATCCATACATGACCACTGGAAAAACCACAGCCTTGACTAGACGGACCTTTGTTGGCAAAGTAATGTCTCTGCTTTTGAGTTAGGGAGCTATAATATAAGGAAGGACAGTTTGCACTCCTAAAAAGTTAGTTAAAAATGAACTAGCACACAATAAACACACACTTATTGGACATGTCAAAACTGAGGAATAAATAGCTGATGTCATGTAAACATGACAGATAAAACTATATGCAAAAGAAAGGTTAAAAATATTTAACAATCCAGTTCTTGCAGACAAGGAATCAAGTAGACGAGAAAGGACAAATCACTTCTGAGAGAAATAAGACAGATGGCTAGGCTAAGTAACAGACTGTTCTTCAGTGATTTTTAGACTAAATAAGAACCTGAGGGATAAAAATATGGAATAAAGCAATGGATCCTAGCTAAGGAGATTAATTTTCTTCTTAAAGACAGTAGTTCTCTAACATTAGAGCTAGTGTGTTAAAAGGCTATACAGATATATAGAAAATACATTATGAAATATGTAGAATTATTAAATCTGATACATGGGAGTACAAATTTCCTAAAGGAATATTTAAAACTTTGGAATGGAACTATCTAATAAGTAATAAGTAATATCTAATATATAGATAATAACTATCTAATAAATAAGACAGAGGTGGAGGGTAGTAAACTTTTAAATCCTTCTTTGCACCTAAGAAGAAAATCATACTGTGTATTATTACAACGTGCAGCCAATTCAGGAGAGAGCTAGGAAGGACAATCGTTATTTCTATCTAACCTACTATGCTAACTGTATAAACACTGCTAAATGATACCCTTGTGCCTGTTAACCCTTCTAACTTCACTCCAACCTTCTTATAATGGGTGTCCAGAAGGAATAAAGGGTGCCTCGGAACCCCAAACATTTATCTTCTCTGATCTTAGGCAAGGAGTCACAGTGGAGGGAAACAGAGATTGTAACAGTTCTCTCTCGGGATGTCGCAAGATATGGTACCAAGTGTGCTTTGTGCTAGGGACCTCAAAGCATAGGGGAGCCAGGACCTCTGAGAAAGAGGAGGTTTAGCTCTGGGTCCAGGCTCTGAAGGATGGTGTGGACTTGACAAATGAGTGTCTCCCACTGACCAGCCAGTCACTGGGGAGAAAAGCAAGTAGAGACTATGGGAAAAGTACATAGATGCCGTGACAAAACGTGTCTCTAACTGGAGAACTTCACCTTCTGGGGTCCCAGAAACCCCAACAAGGCAACATAAAATGTACAGATCTATCTGAGGACATAAGAAAAACAGTAAACAAGCACTTAGTGTTAGAGGGTGAAATCCAGAGAAGAAGGCAAAGGACAGAGGGCGAGCAATTTAAATCATACTACATTTGAAGACTGATTGTAAGGATGCAGGATGTTTAAAGAGGGGGAATGGGTTTGTGTACTGTTTTCACTACTTACTAGCTATAGAGCAAGTTATCAAGCCTATCCTCCCTACAATACAGGGATAATGGCACAAACCTCACAGAGTTCACAAGGATCAAGAGAGTTAAAATATGTAAAGTATATGAACATTGCCTGGCACTCCCTTTTTACTTTTGCATTACTAGTACTTTTTACCCCCAGCTTTGCTAAAGGATTAACAACAGAAAAGAAGAAATTAAGGCTAATCTATTTTACTTTTTGTCAAGTAGACATGGAAAAGGTTTGATGGATTTCAACTTAAACAAATGAGAACTGAAGATTCTTCTAAGCCTTCACTTGAATTACTTAATATTATGTTTGTATTATCACTATCTACCATTTCCACAAATAATTTAGAATGGGTTGCCTAACACTTTCAACAACAAAAATACTTTAAGTAGAAAACTAACAAATGGATAGAGTTATTTTGAATAAACACAAAAAGGGGGGCAGGAGGTGCAGTTTAAAAATCAATATACTTATACCAGGCCTCCAAGGTGGGTAAAGAACCTGCCTGCAATGCAGGAGACGTAAGAGACGTGGGTTCAGTCTCTGGACTGGGAAGATCCCCTGGAGAAGGGCATGGCAAACCACTCTAGCATTCTTGTCTGGAGAATCCCATGGACAGAGGAACCTGGTGGGCTACAGTGCACTGGGTCGCAAGGAGTGAGACACGACTGAAGAGACTGAGTGTGCATGCACTCATACTTATGCCACAAATAAGAAATTCATGTTAGAAGTCAAAATGCACAGAAAAACAATAATGCTTATAAATGGATTTAAAACATAATTAGAACCCTTAAGTGCATACTAAAGATAAAATACAGAAAACCTGGGCAGTTATACTCAAGCATTCAATAATACAGAAAGAAATCAAAAGGAGAAAAGTTGAAGTTATTTTAAATTACATATTAGTCAAAACATTTTCAAACACAGAGAGAGAAAAAGAAAGTCAAACGTTTATTAGGTCAAAGAATAAGCAGGGAAACTGAACTGAAAGATTTCATTTTTCCTAAAATACAATACAGAATTGGAAAAAAGTGCTTAATTTTATAGAAGGAAACTATAAAGCCAAACTTTATTGTTGAATGAAGTAATGTAACCTTTATATAATTCAACAAAAATGTTGAAGAGTAAATGGAGAGTAAATGGTTCAAAAAAAAAGAGAGTTTATGTAAATATGCAGTGATATTCGATACATGGAAAATCAACTGGGCTGTGTAAGGACCACAAAGGGCAGTTTAAATGGGGTCTCACTGTTTAAAGAGTGGAAGACAAAGTAGTTACCCTGGACAAGTTTCAGTGAGTAGCCTGACTTTCATCTTGGATACAGTACTTGCAAACATAATTATGATACTGATTTAAGAACACTCAAAGAAAAGGATTGCATAATAGTCAGAATGTATTTGCAAGGCACAGATCTTGCTATGCTAATACAATCATTTTTTGAGATGACAGAGAATGGATAAAGGGACCTGGGCGGATCACATTTATCTACATTTTAAGAATGCTTTGAACCATGTGCTGCGTATCAGTATGCTGAGAAATTAAGGGATGACTTGTATAAGTGATGTGATAGACTGAATTATTAAAGGCTTATAGGTTAGAAATAAAAGATTATTATTCTTTCAGATGCAGAAATATACACACATACATATACAGAGGCATCTCAGGTTTCAATTTGCAGGTGGACTAATTATATGAAATAAAATAGATGTAGCTTATGCATTAATCATTTTCAGGGAAGTTTAACTTGATAGCATTCAAGCATCTAGACAACCCACAAGAAAAAAATTCTGGAAACAACAACAAAAATCTGGCTAAGAATTTATTTTCATTCGCAAAATACAGGCAAAGGAAACATACTGAATGAAACACACCTTTAATCTTTGAACAGTAGTGTCGTATAGGTTGTCTTACTAGTAGAATTTTTCTTCAACATTTGTGGTAATAATTTTCCCACATTTTTCTGGATACACAGAAAATTCAGTTAGCTCAGGTGAACACTTGGCAAGTCCATACTAGCAAATATTGATAGTATTTTGAAATTCACTGATTTCTTTTGGATTAGTTGTGACTCTTTAGAGAAATAGTCCGAGTGAAGTCCTATCTTAGCATAAAGACCTAACAGGGTTAGCTTACACTTTCCATGATGTTATTTGGGATCAACTTCAAGCTCAGGATGTTATTTAAGCAAGATTTAAAAGAAGGAAAGGTAAACTGGTCATTCACTCATTTATGCAGTAATTAAGAAACTGTGTATCTACTACATGTTAAGCACTGTGGATACTAAATCCTCTTCAATCCTAGAATTTATACTCTGGTTAGAATGACAGGTTTATAAAGATGCTAATTGAAACAGCGATGAATGCTGGGAGGTGCTTTTCTAACAATTAGCGGGTATTGAAATGGGAAAGGCTAAGTGCAAGGTCAACTGACTTAGTGAAAATCAAAGTGAAAAAAATATTTTCAAAAGAATTACAATATTGCCTTGAAGTATCTACAGTTACTTAAATTCTTTTAATTGAATTTATTTATTTTTAACTGAAGGATAATTGCTTTATAGTATTGTGTTGGTTTCTGCCATACATCAACATGAATCAGCCATAGGTATACCTATGTTCCCTCCCTCTTAAACATCTCTTCCACCTCCCTCCTCATTCCATCCCTCTAGGTTGTTATAGAGCCCTGGTTTGAATTCCCTGAGTCATACAGCAAATTTCCATTGGCATATTCTTAAAAAAATCTTTTAAAAGATGTTTAGAGCTAATTTAATGGGGGAAAAAAAAGGACAGACTCTTAGAAGTATCGATTGTCATCAGGTACACAAAGGGCTCTGAAATTTTAAAAAGTTTCTTTCAGTATTTAAAAGCAGTATTTTGGAACATATTATCAGGCTTCAATTCCTTGAAAGCTACCAGAAGAAACAGTTACTAGAGGAAGCATTCATATTATATATATTTTAAATAACAATAAATCACCCAGCAATTTCAATATCTGTGGTTACCATATCAATATCATCTGCTTTCAACTGGTTATGACTCCAATTAAGATTTGAATTAATGGAATTAGACTAATAACTATTGTAATATATATTTACTATGTTGGTTGATAATAAGTGCCACACTTGTAATTTATAGCACCACAATGTTTTATAAGGGCTATTATGTCATTACTTAGTTACATTGATCAGAATACCACATAACACAGCAGTACTAAAATATTACAATTTGCTTAGACTATTTTACATTTAGTATTATATCTACTTGTACTATGTATGACCATAAGCATAACTGAAATCAGATTGCTTCCATGAACAAAACCAAAATGTGCATTTTAGAAAGCCAAAAGAAGAGAATTCTACTGAGGAATTTTACTAGCAGAATTCATTCATTTTTTTCAATATACCATAAAATTAGTTGATCTAGGACAAGAGCATAAAGTCAGGACTTACAGGAATCAAGGTAAGAACTCTATATACACATTTAGTTTGAATCTCCTCATCTGTAGGGTTCTGTCACTTGAATCTACAGTTTTTCCACCCTCTGCCCCCCTGCTTTGAGGGCTTGACTCTGATGGAATGGTGCTTTTAAGAATTCTATATCATCATACTAAAACACTTTAGGTTCTATAAGGTCTCAGCTTCTAATTTTAAGTTGGGGGTGTAAAATTTTTTTTTGTTGTCATAGTAAAAGAAAGGCATTACGGAAAAATTCTCAATTTTCAGATTTAGACAATAGCACTCAAAGACAATAGCTGGGAAAGACTGAGGGCAGGAGGAGAAGGGGATGGCAGAGGATGAGATGGTTAGATGGCATCACTGACTCAATGTTTGGGTGGAGTCCGGAAGTTGGTGACAGACAGGGAGGCCTGGCATGCTGCGGTTCATGGGGTTGCAAAGAGTCGGACACGACTGAGCGACTGAACTGAACTGACTCAAAGACAGTATTTTTGAACACATTATCAGGCTTCAATTCCTTAAAAGCTCACAGAAGAATTAGTTAAACTCTGCTAATTAGCCAACAGAGTGATATGATTACCAGTCCAAGTAGATCATCAACTTAACTGACTGAGAAAGAGTTGCCTGGATCTTGCTTTAAGCACTGAGATTTACGACAGTATACATAAAGCCTCTGAGAGTGAAAAATGCAAAAGTTTCACTCACATACATCACAGCAAACTGAAGGATAAACACAATTTGTTAGGGGAGATAAAAATGTGTTAGATTTCTGTGTGTAATATTTTTAGGGGGTGGCTTCAATGTTATTTAAAGAAATAATTACAAAAATTATGATGAATTTCTTAATCTGAATTATGACTGACATTTCCTAATTTATTGTTCTATCTTAACAGCATTTTTATTTAAAATCTTATGGCAAGAAGACTTTCCTTCATCACTGCTAAAATATTTCAAAATGTATCCATAAGATCAATCCATTTTTATGACTGATTTTGATAATTTAAGATAAAAGTTAGAAGGAAGAAACTAACACACTAGTTCCACTGTATGATTTTGTATCTTCTGTTTCCCCAGATATTTATCACTAGGATGCTTCTAAACTAACCTTATGCTGGCAAACATCAGTGTCCAAGACACTGAATATAGTGTAATATTGTGTCATAGTTTAGGTTCGTAAAGTAGCAGGAGGTACCCCCTGAAGTACTTAATGATGTTTTATACTTTATTCAGAGAATGAAGAGAATCACGCCAAATAGTGACTCTTCACTGTGACTGCTTTGAAAAGAAAAATGAATACATGTCTTTACCTTCCTCCTTTCTTCTCTTTGCTTCTTCTTCATTTCTTTCTTTGTCTTTCAATTCTTTATCAGCTTTTGCGAAAAAAAAAAAAAAACAATAAAATTTTTGTGTTTATTTCATGCCTATATTGTGAATGAAAATACTGGAAGGAGAAATAAATTTATTACATATTTTTTGTGCAGTAGCCAGAAGGAAAAAAATGGCTGAAAATCTGAAATATACCTTTTCTAATCTTTATTCAGATTATTTACAATATTTATTTAGAATCTTTGAAGCTTAGTTCAACATAACCTCTGCACCAAAAAGAAAATGAATTTAAGCAATATACGTCTAATGATGGCATAAAAACTGGGAAAAATTGTTGGTCATTAAAAGTCATCTGACTTGTCAGTGAAATGCATTTGTTTTAAACTTTGGAGAAAAGTTAAGCTACAATCCACATTTTAAATATAAGCAGCTTGCTATATCTTTGGAACAGTATCAAATTAGGTAGCGTATTATTTTTCTCACTGCATATCACAGTAGCAGTTCTTTATTCATGTTATGACAGCATTTGGTAAAAAGAATCTTTTTCCCTCTAGAAACCTCTTCCCTTATTACTTAATTATCTACTAGTTGCTCAACTGCAGGGGTTTTCAAACACTTTACTACAGATGTTAGAGAAGATTAAAAATATACAGCACAGTAACAAGGGACTATCAATATACTCTGTAAATTAATTAAATTTCTGTTCCAGCACATCATTTATTCCAAAGCATTAACGTCTCAAAGGAGCGATTCTCCTTTATTGCCAGCTTACTGCCTGATGAGTGAACTAAGTGAAAATAAGTCTCTAATAGCATTATAGTTGATGAAATATTAAGTTAAAAAAAGCATTGCCTCGTCAAAAGAAAAAGAAATCAAACTGTGCCAGCATTAAACTTTGGATGAGCCTTTATTATAATGATAACAGCAATGTAAACAGTGATTTAAAAATTAAACACACTTACTTTTCAATTTTTTGCTGCATATATTTTTCCTATGCAAAATCAAAATATCCTTTTGAAGTATAAAACCTGGCTTAAAAGAGTAATTTAAAGAAAATACACAACACATACTTGACTATTTTTCTTCAAAAATTTGACTTTTCTTCACTGTCAACACTGACACTTTCTTAAAATATAAAACTTATATAATGGTGTTGTGAAGTGCTATATCCAATTACACAGACATCTGTTTCCATTTACAAGCTTTAATACATACTTAGACTGCATTTAAAGTCATGAAATATTAAAACTTTTATGCCACTCGGTATCATTGCAAGAATCTATTAAATTAGATAATAAAAACAAACCACCAGTAACTCTAAAGACTTTTACTTCATTTACACTTTATTCTCCCTGGTAGAAGGACAAGGATAATAGAAATTCCATTTAAATTCAATTTTGGTTATATGTGTAATTGTAGATATACCCCTTGAGTCATGTAAAGTGCTCAGCTTATGTTTCTTTCAAATTATCCCGCTCAGATTCACATTCTACTCCTTACAACCATCTTCAATATGTATTAGCAGAGCTCATTAGACTGAAATTTAATAATGCAAACATCAGGTGGATTTCAAGAACCTCCATTAACAACGTAAGATGGATTGCTTATATATAGCTCTTGGGCCAACTGGGCACAATTTAAATTCAATAAACTACCCTGCCTAAATCTGATTTATCTATTTCACTAGGCTGGTCTGTCCTTTCTTACTGATTTGTTGGGCAATTCATTGGAATATTGTTTTATATGGTTTTCTTTAAACTGCAAATGGCTGTTGTGCTGTGGTTAAATATTTTATGTAATTGAGCTTCACACTGTCAATCAAGATTCCCAAGTATGTGCTTGTGTATATAAATTAAAAAAAAATTGAATTATGGAAAAATGTTAAAAACATTTGAAAAATTTTATCAATAATCAATACAGGTATGTTCTCTACAAAGGATATTAAGGAATTCACTTGAATAAAATTTATTTATTTAAACTGAGTCAATAAGATCAAACTCCTCCTCAATTACTAAGGGAATTTGGAAGTAATTCCAAATTATTTTCTTCCTTCCTCACTGCTTTATGGTATTATTGTGTATATGTGAAGAGGGAAGAATATATGGTCATTCAAGACATGACTTAGTTTATCCTGAAATTTCTAATATTCTCTAAAGGTGGCAATCCCATTTTACAGATGGTGGGTATAGTATATTATTAGCTGCACCACAAAATTTGATACCAAAGAACACAAAGTCACGTATGGATGTGAGAGTTGGACTATGAAGAAGGCTGAGCGCCAAAGAATTGATGCTTTTGAACTGTGGTGTTGGATTAGACTCTTGAGAGGAGATCCAACCAGTCCATTCTGAAGGAGATCAGCCCTGGGATTTCTTTGGAAGGAAAGATGCTAAAGCTGAAGCTCCAGTACTTTGGCCACCTCATGCGAAGAGTTGACTCATTGGAAAAGACTCTGATGCTGGGAGGGATTGGGGGCAGGAGGAGAAGGGGACGACAGAGGATGAGATGGCTGGATGGCATCACCGACTCGATGGGCGTGAGTCTGAGTGAACTCCAGGAGTTGGTGATGGACAGGGAGGCCTGGCGTGCTGCGATTCATATTTCGCAGAGTCGGACACGACTGAGTGACAGAACTGAACTGAACTGGAGCTATTCTTATAACTAATGATCAGTCCTTTGGGATTTTACAGCAGAGGATTTACCAAAAGTACTTATATTTTTCACTAGTCTTGCACATAACTTCCAATGCCTTGGCTCTTCCAAACTCCGCAGACTATTGATGACCTCCTGTTTTTGCTTGATTCCCTACCCAACCTGAAATCCAAGATAATCATTTTAATTCCACATTTATAAACACCCTCATTTCCCTGATTACTTTGTTGCTGTGCTAAGCTGCTATCAACATATCTGACCATTTTTACTTTTGCCATATAAGCTCCCTAAAAAATGGTATATAAATGTTATTGACTATGATTTAGAAATTATCTGGATCCTTCCATGTTGCTCCTTCTTAACCAGCATTCACAGCTGATTTTTGTTCTTGTTTCCTACAATTTACTAAGCTTTCTCCACTGGAAGTGCCAATAATCTCACACCAGCTCCCCTGACTCCCTTATACTGTCTCAGCTTCACTCCCATTCACCTCTAAACTTTAATGTGCATCATTCCTTATTTCTTTTTTTGCCTTGTTTCAAAAAGTAAATCCATCCACTTATGCTTTAGAACCCATTCCTTTCTGTTTCCTTTAGGATTCTTTCTGCTTCTCAAGGTTCAAAATCACTCTTCTCTATCCTCAGACTATAAATACATTCAAGTTTCACAAATCCTGTACAATATTTACTCTTCTGTCAACCAAGTTACTGCCTTTTCTTGTTCCTATTAAATTTTTGCCCCAAAACTTTTGTAATGGTCCCCCCAAACTCTATCATAGGCAAATCTCATGGTTTTCAGCTTTATCCTGTCATCGTCTCTCCATCTTTTTTTAAACAGCTAACCAACCACATCTTTACTAAAATGCTTTCCTAATTCTAATAATTCTTTCTCAGCCTTTTCTGGCTGCTGTCCCTTTTACCCACCTTTCATTTCTTGGAGTTCTGTTGTTACGCAGCCATGTAGGTCGTCTAACATGTAATCTATGTGTTTGTCATAATTTCAGTTCTGGCCTCTTTTCCGACAATCAGAACATTTTTCCCAACTACTTCCTGAATACCTCCACAGAGGTATTTCAAAATTGTGTCCACAACTGAACTCATAATCTTTCCCTCAAACTTGATCGTCTTTTCCTAGCAAATAGCTGTTTTCTCTCTCAGATCAGAAACCTCTGTGCCACTATCCTCCAAATCATATCCTCATGCAGTACACATTGACCAGGAGTTCCATCAGATTCCACTCCACAGATTATCTCCAGAATTCATCCAGTCCTTTGCACTTTCATTACCAATATTCACATTTAGGCCTCATCTCTTTTTACACTGAATAAAAAAGGAGCTCCTATTTCATCTATGTACTTTTAACACTGTCCCTCTAATGAACCCTCTATATTATGACCACAGCAAGGAATGTGTTCCTTTTATGCATCTCCAGCAGCAAGCACAGTAATATCTAGAACATAAAATGCTCAATAATTACAAAATAAATAAATCTAGCATTCTAAATACAATTATATCACACTACCTCTGAAGGTAACCTGTTGTGCATATATATGTAAATCCAATCTCCTTAGCATACCATCTGAGGCCGTTCACAGTCTGATCTCAATGAACTTTCTAGCCTTAGCATTCACCAATATTTTTTTTTTCCTCTTGGCCACACCATGCTGACTTACTTCCCTAAGGATTGAACCTATGTACCCTGCTTTGGAAGTGCGAAGTCTTAACCACTGGACCCAAGGAAGTTCATCATTCACCACTTCAAGGATGAGCCTTGTGGGGCCACACTGCATTTTGTTTGTATTACCATGACTTGTTCTTGCTGGGGTGCTCACCTCATTGTCTTGTTGAGAAAATCTTATCAGAAAGTTTTTAGTTCAAATGTTGCCCTCTTCTGTGAATCCTTCCCTGATTAATACTCCTTGTCTTCAAATGGATCTGACTGTTCTCTACTTTCTTCTTAGGCACTTCACTACCTTCCTTAACAGAATGAACAATACTTTATTCCTACAGGAGAGAAAATATTCTTCTCTTTGAGTGCAGGGCACAAAGTGTGAAAGAAATCTTTCTTCATGAGTCTTTACTCAGATTAAAATTTTCTAATCTTTTTTGGAGAATTTACTTTCATTCAAGCCAACAAAATGTGAGTATAAGTGGAAGTGTATCATGTTTCCATACCTGGCCCATGAAAAACTCTCACACAATCCTCAGTCTCTTGCCCTATTCATTGGCTGAACAGAGGACCAGTAAAAGGACAACCACAAGATAAAAGAGATCCTGTCACCAAATTTCTGCAAGGAGCAGTGCTCTCCTATCTCTTTCTCCTCTGAAGAAATGATCCCACTTACTGAACAAAACAAAGAACACGAATATACTTGTAAATGAATAAAAAGAGGACAGGAGTATGCATGGAAAACATTTAATTTACTAGCCTAAGCTTCAATGTGGCAGAGCAGGGTTTCTACCCAAATCCAACAGATGTGCTCTTTATTATATTTGCTGTTGTTTAGTTGGTAGGTTGTGTCAAACTCTTTGTGATCCCCATGAACTGCAGCATGACAGGCTTCCTTGTCCTTCACCATCCCCCTGAGTTTGCTCAAGCTTGTGTCCATTGTGTCGATGATGCTATCCAACCATCTCATCCTCTGTCGTCCCATTCTCCTCCCACCTTCAATCTTTCCCAGCATCAGGGTCTCTTCCAATGAGCTGGCTCTTTGTATCAGGTGGCCAAAGTACTGGAGCTTCAGCTTCAGCATCAATCCTTCCAATGAGTATTCAGGATTGATTTTCTTCACGATTGACTGGTTTGATCTCCCTGCTGTCCCAGGGATTCTCAAGAGTCTTCTCTAGCACCATAGTTTGAAAGAGTCAATTCTTCAGTGTTCAGCCTTCTTTATGGTCCAACTCTCACATCTGCTTACAAATAACTGTGAAAAGAGGAGAAGCGAAAGGCAAAGGAGAAAAGGAAAGATATACCCATTGGAATGCAGAGTTCCAAAGAATAGCAAGGAGAGATAAGAAAGCCTTCCTCAGTGATCAATGCAAAGACATAGAGGAAAACAACAGAATGGGAAAGCCTAGATCTCTTCAAGAAAATTAGAGAGGGCCCAATCAAAAAGATGGGCTCAATAAAGGACAGAAATGGTATGGACCTAACAGAAGCAGAAGATATTAAGAAGAGGGGGAAAAATACACGGAAGAACTATACAGAAAAGACCTTCACAACCCAGATAATCACGATGGTGTGATCACTTAGAGCCAGAAATCTTGGAATGCGAAGTCAAGTGAGCCTTAGGAAGCATCACTGCCAACAAAGCTACTGGAGGTGATGGAATTCCAGTTGAGCTATTTCAAACCCTAAAAGATGATGCTGTGAAAGTACTGCCCTCAATATGCCAGAAAATTTGGAAAACTCAGCAGTGGCCACAGGACTGGAAAAGGTCAGTTTTCATTCCAATCCCAAAGAAAGGCAATGCCAAAGAATGCTCAAACTACTGCATAATTGCACTCATCTCACATGCTAGTNAAACTACCGCACAATTGCACTCATCTCACATGCTAGTAAAGTCATGCTCAAAATTCTCCAAGCCAGTCTGTAACAGTACATGAACTGTTAACTTCTGGATGTTCAAGCTGGTTTTAGAAAAGGCAGAGGAATCAGAGATCAAATTGCCAACATATGCTGGACCATTGAAGATGCAAAAGAGTTCCAGGAAAACATTTATTTCTGTTTTATTGACTATGCCAAAGCCTTGTATGTATCATAATAAACTGTGGAAAATTCTGAAAGAGTTGGGAATACCAGACCACCTGACCTGCCTCTTGAGAAATCTGTATGCAGGTCAGGAAGCAACAGTTAGAACTGGACATGGAACAACAGACTGGTTCCAAACAGGGGAAGGAATGCATCAAGGCTGTATACTGTCACCCTGCTTATTTAACTTACATGCAGAGTACATAATGAGAAACGCTGGGCTGGATGAAGCACAAACTGGAATCAAGATTCCTGAGAGAAATATCAATAACCTCAGATATGCAGATAACACCACCCTTATGGCAGAAAGTGAAAAAGAACTAAAGAGGCTCTTGATGAAAGTGAAAGAAGAGAGTGAAAAAGTTGGCTTGAAACTCAACATTCAGAAAATGAAGATCATGGCATTTGGTCCCATCACTTCAAGACAAACAGATGGACAAACAGTGGAAATAATAACAGACTTTATTTTTGGGGCCTCCAAAATCCCTGCAGATAGTGACTGCAGTCATGAAATTAAAAGACGCTTACTCGTTGGAAAAAAAGTTATGACCAACATAGAAAGCATATTAAAAACCAGAGACATTACTTTACCAAAAATACATCTATCTAGTCAAACCTATGGTTTTTCCAGTAGTCATGTATGGATGTGAGAATTGGAGAATAAACAAAGCTGAATGCCAAATAATTGATGCTTTTGAACTGTGGTGTTAGAGAAGACTCTTGAGAGTCTCTTGGACTGCAAGGAGATCCAACCAGTATCAGTCCTGAATATTCATTGTAAGGACTGATGCTGAAACTCCATTACTTTGGCCAACTGATGCGAAGAACTGAGTCATTTGAAAAGACCCTGATGCTGGGAAAGACTGAAGGCAAGAGGAGAAGGGGACAACAGAGGATGAGATGGTCAGATGGAATCACCAGTTCAATGAACATGTGTTTGAATAAACTCCGGAAGTTGGTGATGGACAGGGAGGCCTGGTGTGCTGCAGTCCATAGGGTTGCAAAGAGTTGGACACGACTGAGCAACTGAACTGAACTGACTGAGTGCATGCTATATACCATATACTGTGATAGGTAGTAAAGTTACAACAGTAAACAAGACACTGGTCTCAAGTTGCTCATACTCTAGTACAGAATACAATTTATTTATGTGCAGGTGTGTCTTCCCTCTGTAATGTGAATCTGGAATGTATCTTATTCATATCTATATTTCACCGGTGCTGACCGACTGCTAAATGACAGATGTCAAAGAAATACTGGTTAAACCAAAGTAGAATTTTATTTTTCCTGAATGGTTATAACGACTTCACAGTAGTCTGAATATCATTCCCCTCGCCATCCTGTGCCTTTTCTTTCTCTAATGTTAGTATATACCCTAACCAATAATATACATAAGGAAAGTATGTCCCACAAGGGCACACGCATCCCAGTGTTCACTGCAGCACTCTTCCCAATAGCCAAGACATGGAGGCATCTAAATGTCCATGGACAGAGGAATGGATAAAGAAGATGTGGCACATATAATATTACTCAGCCATTAAAAAGAATGAAATAATGCCAATACAGCCATGTGGGTGGACCTAGAGAGTGTCATACTGAGGGAATGAAGTAAGTCAGACAGAGAAGGAGAAATATTGTAAGACATCCCTTATATACAGAATCTAAAAAGAAATGATACAAATAAACTTACAAAATATAAACAGACTCATAGACTTTTTGAGAATGAGCTTAAGGTTGCTAGGGGTGGACAGGAGGACGAGAGGAAAGGAATGTATAGGGATTTGGGGATGGATGTGTACATACTACTATATTTAAAATGGATAACCGACAAGGAACTGCTGTATAGCACATGGAACTCTGCTCAATGTTATGTGGTAGCCTAGATGGGAGTGGGGAGAAGGCAATGGCAACCCACTCCAGTACTCTTGCTTGGAAAATACCATGGATGGAGGAGCCTGGTAGGCTGCAGTTCATGGGGTCACTAAGAGTCAGGCACAACTGAAGCGACTTAGCAGCAGCAGCAGCAGATGGGAGCGGAGTTTGGAGGAGNCAGCCTAGATGGGAGGGGGGAGAAGGCAATGGCAACCCACTCCAGTACTCTTGCTTGGAAAATACCATGGATGGAGGAGCCTGGTAGGCTGCAGTTCATGGGGTCACTAAGAGTCAGGCACAACTGAAGCGACTTAGCAGCAGCAGCAGCAGATGGGAGCGGAGTTTGGAGGAGAATGGAGACATGCATATATATGGCTGAGTCACTCCACTGTTCATCTGAAACTAACACTGTTTGCTCATCAGTTACACCCCAGTACAAAATAAAACTTTTTTTTAAAAAAAGAAAAAAAACATATATATTAGGTGTAATATATAATATGAAGCTGGAGAGAAGCTAAATTCCAAGGAAAAACACAAACATAAACCAAGACTGGCCAACCAGCTCCAGTTGAATGGCAGTGGCTGACTTGGGTTCTGAATTTGAAACTTTTGTTGGTTCTCTAGGTTCAGAGTGGAAAGGTGCCATAATCAATTACAAACGACTGGCATCTCAGGTTTTAAAGTTTTTCCATTTTGGAAAGATCTACAATGCAAAAGTTTCAAGAACAATAATTTCTACGACCACATCACTACTGTTACTACTACTGCTGCTATTACCACCATTATCATCACAGGTGCCTGAAATAGATTTTTCTAGACTTGAAACAAATGAATTTTATATGGGAAACTTATATAACTGCTGGAATGGCTGAAAGCATGGACTCTGGGCTAGGCTTCCCAGGATGATGTTGAAGTCAACACCTCCCTCTACCACAGGCAGGATGTTGAAAAATTAGGAGGTTTGCACTTGAACTGTAAAGTTCAAGAAAACCTTAGTAGAGCTACAATTCAGGAAGCTACTACCATAGCTGTCTGTCAACTTGCACAAAGGTAGTGACCTGACACACTGGAACACTGGAATAATGAAGAAGTACTCCAGGTTTCCACAACTGTAGCTGCAGAAAGATTGCCTCCATACCACTTTCACTTTGAAAATCCCACATGAATAGATTTAACTGGTGGAACCTAACTCATATCTGGAGTCTTAGATGCAAAGAATTCTAGAACACATAAGTTTCTGCTATCCAGTGTTTGCTGTATAGAAAAGCAGGCTACAAAAATATTAGAATAAATGCTAGGTACGAATTCAACCCTTTATTCACCCCTTAATATGTCAGGTATCTTTCTAAATGTTTAATATGTAATACTAATTCATTCAGTGCTCACAAGTATCCTATATGGTTTCTATTTCTTAACTTACCAGTTAAGAAAACTGAAGTGCACAATAAGGTATAACACAGCACTCGTGGTTACACAGTTTCTAAGCAATAAAGCCAGGATTCATGGCCACATTATCTGACCTCAGAAAAGTCTCTACTTTTCCTTAGCACTGTTTCCCAGAAATGGTAGTTCTGTCTCTTTAATGATAAGGATGAAGTTATTTTCTACTCAGTGTTTTTTTTTTGTTGTTTATTGTATTGATCAAACAGGTATGCATTATCACTTAATATGTATATAATGAGGTGGCATTTCGAAGGCATCAGTAGGCTGAAGATAGCCAAAACAATCTGGCTAAAGGTTTATTAGACATAAGCATGCCCTAGTGGCTCAGAGGTTAAAGTGTCTGCCTGCAATGCAGGAGACCTGGGTTCGATCCCTGAGTTGGGAAGATTCCCTGGAGAAGGAAATGGCAACTGACTCCAGTATTCTTGCCTGGAGAATCCCATGGACAGAGGAGCCTGGTGGGCTACAGTCCGCAGGGTCACAAAAGGTCGGACACGACTGAGCAACTTCACGTTCACGTTCATGCAACACTGAGGATGGGAGCTGGACTCCTTTCCAAGAGCAAAGCAAAATAAATAATACTATCATTTTGGTTAGAGGTAAAAAAAAAAGACTTGAAATAAAATGTTTGAAATGGGAGATGATGGTCACTGCTTCCTCAGCTATGATTTCACAGAGGGAAGCAGAGCAGTATATTTCAAGAACCAAAAATAATTTATACTCTTTGATATAATAATTCTACTTCTCACAATGTAAGTCAAAGAAGCTGAAAATAAAAAAAATTCATGAAAAGATTCATTAAGCATTATTTTAACAAAAAGCAATTATATACGAATATATATTCATCTAGGTNTCATAGAGGGAAGCAGAGCAGTATATTTCAAGAACCAAAAATAATTTATACTCTTTGATATAATAATTCTACTTCTCACAATGTAAGTCAAAGAAGCTGAAAATAAAAAAAATTCATGAAAAGATTCATTAAGCATTATTTTAACAAAAAGCAATTATATACGAATATATATTCATCTAGGTAAGTGGCTAATGTTGTGTTTCTAAACAAAAATACAGTCATTAAATTTAAGCTAAATAAAACTATGTTGGGAAAGTCACTCTAACAGGAAAGTAGATGCAAAAAGCAGAATAAAAATGCATTTATGTGATATAAACATATGGATAAGGAAAAAATTAAAAAACAGATTTATTACAGATTATAAATTTTCTCATGTAATTTTATCTCTTTCTGAACTCTCTACTACGTTTCAATGATTTGACTGGTGATTCCTAAACTAGTAACACATATATTTTACTATTTGGTCAAGCCATATCAACCTCACTATTATGACTTTAAATTTTTTGGCTATACCCATGAAACTCTGCTTCTAAATAAACTTTAGTATCACTTTTGTTAAATCTCCCCAAATTCCTCCAAACCAAAACTATAATGAACACAATCCTGTTAGGATTAGCATAACTGCTAAAGCAGTGAATGCGTTTCTTTGAAGAAAATGGAAATCTTCACAATATTGAATCTCCTGTCCGAGAGTACAGTATGTGTTTTCATTTGTTTAAATTATTTGTCTTTTAGCAAAGTTTAACAGTTATTAGTCTAGGTTGTGACCTTTCATTCCAGACCCCTGTCCTTTCAACTCCCCTCTTTAAACACAAACTTTTTGAAGAAATTATCTAAATTCCATCTCACTTCTCCAGCACCATTCATTTTCTTGTTATGCAGTTGTGTCTCGCTCTTTGAGATCCCATAGAGTGCAGCATGCCAGGCTTCCCTGTCCTTCATATCTCCTAGTGTGTGCATGCTAAGTCGCTTCAGTCATGTCTGACTCTTTGTAACCCCTATGGACTATAGCCCGCTAGGCTCCTCTGCCCATGGGTTGCCATTTTCTTCCAGGAATCTTCCCAATCCAGGGAACTACCCACATCTCTTATGTCTCCTGCATTGGTGGGAACATTCTTTACCACGAGTGCTACATGGGAAGCCCACTATTTCCTGGAGTTTGCTCAGACTCATGTCCATCGAGTGGGTCATGCCATCCAACCATCTCATCTTCTATCATCCCCTTCTCCTCCTGCCCTCAATCTTTGCCAGCATCAAGGTCCTCCAAGGAGTCAGCTCTTCGCATCTCATGGCCAAAGCACTGGAACTTCAGCTTCTGCATCAGTCCTTCCAAAGAATATTCAGGGGTGACTTCCTTTAGGAATGACTGGTCCTCTCTACTATATTCCAACCTGGCTTCTAACTTTATCACTCAACCAAACCACTCTTGATTGACCTCTATGTAATTGAATTCAGTTGATATTTTAATTTAAAATAAAAGTAATAAGTAATATAATATTGCAAATCTATTAAAAACAAAGATTATAATATGATGCAGATATAATAGGTATTACAGAATTCAAAGTAATAGATGTTAATATTTTATCATGCCTATTTCCCTATATTTTTGTTATCATCTCTAGAGTTGTTGGATTTCTTAATTCTGACAACCAACTGGTCTGAAATGACATTTTCTTTTTTTATATATATGCAGTTCTCCGATTCCTAGAGAGATTTTTCTCTTCAAAAACTGGCCACTAGGGNAGCCCGCCAGGCTCCTCTGTCCCTGTCTCTTATACACATCTAGATGTGTATAAGAGACAGGTATATTGTCACCCTGCTTATTTAACTTCTATGCAGAGTACATCATGAGAAACCCTGGGCTGTATGAAGCACAAACTGGAATCAAGATTGCCGGAAGAAATATCAATAACCTCAGATATGCAGATGATACCACCGTTATGGCAGAAAGTGAAGAACTAAAGAGGCTCTTGATGAAAGTGAAAGAGAGTGAAAAAGTTAGCTTAAAGCTCAACATGCTGCAAACTAACATCATGGCATCCGGTGCCATCACTTCATGGCAAACATAGGGAAACAGAGGAAACAGTGGCTGACTTTATTTTTCTGGGCTCCAAAATCACTGCAGATGGTGACTGCAACCATGAAATTAAAAGACACTTAATCCTTGGAAGGAAAGTTATGACCAACCTAGACAGCACAGTAAAAAGCAGAGACATTACTTTGTCAACAAAGGTCCATCTAGTCAAGGCTATATTTTTTCCAGTGGCTATGTATGGATATGAGAGTTGGACTCTAAAGAAAGCTGAGCGCCAAAGAATTGACGCTCTTGAACTGTGGTTTTGGAGGAGACTCCTGAGAGTCCCTTGGACTGCAAGGAGATCCAACCAGTTCATTCTAAAAGAGATCAGTCCTGGGTGTTCATTGGAAGGACTGATGTTGAAGCTGGAACTCCAATACCTTGGCCACCTGATGTGAAGAGCTGACTCATTTGAAAAGACCCTGATGCTGGGAAAGATTGAGGGCAGGAGGAGAAGGGGACAACAGAGGATGAGATGGTTGGATGGCATCACAGACTCGATGGACATGGGTTTTCGTGGACTCTGGGAGTTGGTGATGGACAGGGAGGCCTGGTGTGCTGCGATTCATGCGGTCGCAAAGAGTTGGACATGACTGAGCGACTGAACTGAACTGAACCGAAGCATACACATGAATGCACGCACACACACAAGCAAGCTTTCATATGTTTGTGGGGGAGGTTTCTGGCCTCTCTATTCCTTTCCACTGATGACACCATTTTAGCTTTTATACAGAATCTTATTGTCTGTAGCATAAATGCTCATCCTTCCTTTTTTCCTTCAAAGTCAAAGTTGTCTCAGCTACTTCTGGCAATCTGTTCTTCAATATGATTTTTTTTTAATGGAGCTTTTAAATTCTATATTTAAAAACAGAAACATTTCCAGATTTAGGTTTCAATCATTAAATAAAAACTTAACACACATATCCCATCAGAAGCACTTTTATTCTGGGACTGGGGATGGACAAATGATAAAAAATGTTAACAATGTTTAAACCACACAGTGAAAACCCAATTGGTTCTTGTTTGTTTGTTTTTTAGTAATTTACCTTAAAAAGAAAATTCTGTGAAATGACCTACTGACTCTGCTACTGTGGTTCCTGATGCCAAGGTCTGCAGGGCAGGTAAAGTTTTCAAATCTGGAACCAATGATCTGCCCATACATTTTTCATCCTATTATGTTCTTCCATTGTGGTTTCTATATTTTCTTTCTTGAATCATTTAAACATATTTATTTTATATTTTCTTTTTCTTTGGGAGGGGAGGTACACATGCTTAACAACAGGCATTTATTTTCTCAACAGTTCTGAAGAGTAGAAGTTCAACGTGCCAGCAGGATTAGTTTCTCCTGAGGCCTTTCCCCGTGGCTTGCAGAGGGTCACCTTCTGACGAAGTCCTTGCATGGCCATTCCTCTGTGCACATACAACCCTGGTGTCTCACTCTCTTCTTAACATCAAGTCCTATTTGATTCAGGCCCCACCCTTATTTATTTATTTACATTTTATGGTACGATATTAGGATATAACTTCATTTCAAATCGCTAAAAATTTGTAGCTGTGTCACGCATTAATTTATTCTTGTAGTTTTTATTAAGGCTTTAAAATCTGTATTATAAATATTAACCTGTACTTCTATATTTTTGTACTATCTTTGTAAAATTTTAGTATCATTTTAGTTTTTATTTATTATCTGTGAGGAACCTTGTAGTATAGAAAAACTAAGTAACAAACCGAAATCCTCGCTCTAATAAGTAATGTGGCAGAACCTGGGTTTGAAGGCAAGCTTTCAGGCTCTAAATGACATAATAGTTCTTATCATGCTGGTCTGTCTCCATTTCATTTCTTTTTTTCTTTCTCTATTGTTTCAGATAGCATATGTTTTTCATTTATTTTAGTGACAGCATGTGCTAAATGCAATTTAGTGTTTTCTTACTCTTTTGTGGTACTATATTTCAAGAGTCAACTTTCTGCTGGGTTTTTAAGGCAATGCTCCCATTACAGGCTTTGAGTTTTTTCATTAGCCTGAGGTCACTTTTCCCCTCGACACTTCTCTAAGAATATTCCATTATCTCAGATTCTCTAGATGCCAATTATTCTATCATTACTTGACCTTCCCACAATCATAATTCTAGATTTCATTAATTCTACTTTTAATATATCATGTATTTTAATCTGCCTACTTCTCATCGTTACTGTCATTATCCTATGCCCT
This sequence comes from Neotragus moschatus, assembly GCA_006410615.1. Lineage (NCBI taxonomy): Eukaryota > Metazoa > Chordata > Mammalia > Artiodactyla > Bovidae > Neotragus > Neotragus moschatus. Next base: position 322,510 of record SJYA01000117.1, read on the forward strand.
TCACCATCTTTTATTTTAATTACTGCAATAATCTCACTAATCTTTCTAAAATTAGCTTTGTGATAACCTTATCATCACTATCACCACAACCTTTACATAACCACCAAATCCACTGTTCTTACTACTGGCAGATGGATTTTCTAAGAATGAATTCTAATCATGCCAAGCCCTATGTTGGTTTTCCATTTGGAAGAAACAAGTAAAGCTCTAAAATTAACATGGTTTATAAAGCTATAAGTCATCTATCCTTTGCCTATCTTACCAGCTTTATTCAAATTATTCTCAATCATCTTAATCCTTATGTGTTCATTCACATTGGTCTTTTGTTTTCAAAATGTACCATGGTGCTACTGTGATCAATGTCCTGTTTTGTCTGGGACTTCCCCAGTTTTACCACTGAAAATATCACATTTGGGGAAACTCTCCTCAGTACCAGGCAAATAACAGTTAAATTATTGCTGAATGGAATGGAACAACAACAAAAAAAAGTGAATATTTTAGCCTTGGCTATATATGCTACACACACACACACACACACACACACACACACATGCTCTCTTATTAGTCCATTCTTTTCCTTCATTGAATTTATAAAAATTATTATTGGCTTAACTGTATAAATAACTCTCTTCTATTTTCTTTCCCTACCAGAAAATAAATTCCACAGAGGCAGGCTCCTTGACTTTTACCTTGCATTACTCTTTACCTCAGAGAAGGCAATGGCACCCCACTCCAGTACTCTTGCCTGGAAAATCCCATGGACGGAGGAGCCTGGTAGGCTGCAGTCCATGGGGTAGCTAAGAGTCAGACGCGACTGAGTGACTTCACTTTCACTTTTCACTTTCATGCATTGGAGAAGGAAATGGCAACCCACTCCAGTGTTCTTGCCTGGAGAATCCCAGGGACGGGGGAGCCTGGTGGGCTGCCGTCTATGGGGTCACACAGAGTCAGACACGACTGAAGCGACTTAGCAGAAGTAGCAGCAGTCTTTAGCAATAGTCTTATTTGCACACAGTAAGTGCTCAGTATATTTTTAATTATCAGTCAAGTTTCTTTTAGCAATTTTATACTTTTGTTGCTAGGGGAATTATATTTTTTATTTATACTGTATAGATAACTTCATGTATATAGAAAAACTGTTACTTTATATATATGTTACTTTGTATCTTAAAGAAAACTAGGGATTTCATTTATGTTGAGTTTGTACTTTTGGATAATCATAAGCTCTTAAGATCTGAAAAAGATACTAGAGATGCCTAAGTTCACTTCTCTCATTTTTATATGTGAGAAGAACTGAGGCCCAGATGTCAACTGACTTGTTCAAAGTGATACAGCTAATTAGTGGCAGAGCCATTCCAAGAACCAAGACCTTAGTACTTTCAGAACAGTAGTCTTTCCACACTGCTAATTAGAGATGGTCATAGTTCCTTAGGCTACCATAGAGTTGTAAAACTCTGACTTAGATTCTTGTCTGTTTGGTTTATTTACTGAGTGTCAAGCAAATCATTTAAAATCTTTTCGTAAGATTTAGTACTTTCAGCCAAATTTGTTTCCTTATTCATAAGAGTGAATCACTTAACCCTCTAAATGTAGGGTGAGTTCAGGTTTGTTTTGCTTGCTTTACTCCCCGTGCCTAGCACAATGCCTGGCATACATGAGATAATGACATAGTTGATATAACAAATGACTGAATGTGCTGAATGTGTGAGTGTACATATCAAAACAATTTATGATATGTGATAATGGTAAACAGGTAAATTCTTCAAATCTTTTTTAAAATGAAGCTTTTTGGGTCTTATGAGAAGGAGAGGAGAGAGGGAGAGAGGGAGAGGCAGATGAACGTAAAGGAGAGAACGAGCAATAGGTAAAGAAAGAATGAGAAGGAATGAATGTGTGTGTGTTGCGGGGAGGGTATATGTTCTCATTAGAGAACAACCTCTACCTATATCAAAGGTTTGTTAATGTAAAAAAAGTTACACTAAAACTTGCTGCTAATATAAAGGGCTAAACTTTGAGTGTGATATATTAGTNCCACTCCAGTGGACAGAGGAGCCTGGTGGGCTGCAGTCTGTGGGGTCGCTAAGAGTCAGACGCGACTGAGTGACTTCACTTTCACTTTTCACTTTCATGCATTGGAGAAGGAAATGGCAACCCACTCCAGTGTTCTTGCCTGGAGAATCCCAGGGACGGGGGAGCCTGGTGGGCTGCCGTCTATGGGGTCACACAGAGTCAGACACGACTGAAGCGACTTAGCAGAAGTAGCAGCAGTCTTTAGCAATAGTCTTATTTGCACACAGTAAGTGCTCAGTATATTTTTAATTATCAGTCAAGTTTCTTTTAGCAATTTTATACTTTTGTTGCTAGGGGAATTATATTTTTTATTTATACTGTATAGATAACTTCATGTATATAGAAAAACTGTTACTTTATATATATGTTACTTTGTATCTTAAAGAAAACTAGGGATTTCATTTATGTTGAGTTTGTACTTTTGGATAATCATAAGCTCTTAAGATCTGAAAAAGATACTAGAGATGCCTAAGTTCACTTCTCTCATTTTTATATGTGAGAAGAACTGAGGCCCAGATGTCAACTGACTTGTTCAAAGTGATACAGCTAATTAGTGGCAGAGCCATTCCAAGAACCAAGACCTTAGTACTTTCAGAACAGTAGTCTTTCCACACTGCTAATTAGAGATGGTCATAGTTCCTTAGGCTACCATAGAGTTGTAAAACTCTGACTTAGATTCTTGTCTGTTTGGTTTATTTACTGAGTGTCAAGCAAATCATTTAAAATCTTTTCGTAAGATTTAGTACTTTCAGCCAAATTTGTTTCCTTATTCATAAGAGTGAATCACTTAACCCTCTAAATGTAGGGTGAGTTCAGGTTTGTTTTGCTTGCTTTACTCCCCGTGCCTAGCACAATGCCTGGCATACATGAGATAATGACATAGTTGATATAACAAATGACTGAATGTGCTGAATGTGTGAGTGTACATATCAAAACAATTTATGATATGTGATAATGGTAAACAGGTAAATTCTTCAAATCTTTTTTAAAATGAAGCTTTTTGGGTCTTATGAGAAGGAGAGGAGAGAGGGAGAGAGGGAGAGGCAGATGAACGTAAAGGAGAGAACGAGCAATAGGTAAAGAAAGAATGAGAAGGAATGAATGTGTGTGTGTTGCGGGGAGGGTATATGTTCTCATTAGAGAACAACCTCTACCTATATCAAAGGTTTGTTAATGTAAAAAAAGTTACACTAAAACTTGCTGCTAATATAAAGGGCTAAACTTTGAGTGTGATATATTAGTCTCTTCTGTGCTAGATTTCAAGTGTCTATTATATGATTTCATTCTATCTTCAGGCTTTTAGAAGACATAAGTCTATTTCATGAGGGTCTATCTATGCACCATAACAAAGTACCTAATATCTTCAAATGTATAAAGGCAGCACAAAGGGAGGATGCATAGTTACCTGCGTGGCATAAATATGAAGTAGGTGCAAATTCAAAATGCGACTGTCAATAATTCAGATCTTTTATGAAATAACACAAATCATTTGATTTTAGAATGAGAAAATAGAATCTGTAGACCTTTCAGTCATTGGCTTAAGTGACCTTCTTAGATCACTCAAAGTAGATCGGTACTGTAACTCAGGGCACTCTCCACTTTTTTCAGAAGGATAAAAATCAGGCACAAAACAGAACTCAAGTTTTTAGTTATTTACAAATGAACTGTCACCTAGGATGGTAAAAATTATTTGCTTGAACCATCTCCACAACTGGCCACTGTCCATTTGTGTATTGTGTTGTGGTCCTAGGGCCATATCAAAGCCAGAACATCATTTTTTTTTTTCCATGTGATGGAGAAAAAAATGATAAGAAGGTACACAGGTCATAGCAGTAAGTACTATTCAGTGGGGTCCCTGCATCTCATAATAACTTAATGAGAAATCTTTGTAAAAGTCAACATATTAAATATTTCACTTCTACATTTGCATTGAATATAATTATATTTTAACACTTGCTAAAATTTGATAGAAGTGTATTGACATGATTCATATATATTTGCAATGACATTCATTAAAATGTGAGCAAAGCAAATTTACTAGGTACTTAATTGGGCTTTCACCAGTCAATTAGCAAAATTTAAAAATATCATGTTGAATATTTGCAAGGTAAACCTTACTTTTATTTGCCATCTTAAAAAAAAATCATGGCATAGACTCTAGCTGATACCCACTTGCTTTACTTTCAGCTCTTCAGTGCTAGAAAAATAGTCTTGAATGAAAAAAAAAATCTTAAACCCCTTTCTCATTGGGACACAGTAATGTTTCCTTATAAAATTCATTTGGTTGAAAACTTGGATTGTGTATTTTAAATGCAGAGTAAACCATGTTTTGAATCCCTCTAGGTGAGGTCCCCTGCTTAAAATGAATTCCAATAAACTGGTTGATGAGAACCGACTTACAAGAAAAAAGAGGCTTTGAACAGTTCCAATGGCAGGAAAGTTATCACTTGATTTATTTCATCTGAAAATTTTAATCAAATAAACAAGTTAATCTTACTTTTCTGGGAAGCTTTTCTCAAACCTGACATTTAATGGCAATACTTCTAAACATTTTCTAGGACTATAATGAGAAATTAAGTAAGATGAAGTATGAAGTGATTTGAAAATTTCTGCTCTGCTGAAGGTTATAAAAATTTGGGAATTGTTTTGTTTATACATTCTTGTCCTGAGATGGATATAGCATTGATACCTGAAAAATACTGGACTTTCCTGGAAGTGTCCCCTTCTTAGCCTACCTTCCTGCAGAGGTAACAGGCTAGCTATCTAGGAGGGTGTTCTCTTCAGGCTCTGTGTTTTCATAAAAGAATGTCACCCCATCACCTGTTCATTTGATCTCTAAAGTTTAAGATTCCACCCCTAAATCAAACCACATAGAGTATTAACATTTCAGACCCTTTTAAGAGTAGAGAGGATTAAAACAACTCCTATTACTTCTAGTATAAAAGCCTGACTGAATAAAAGTTCACATAGGAAGAATTATTATAGGAACAGGCATTCTACTTCTCCATATATACTGAGTTTTAATTAGATTCAAGCAGATCCATCAGAATACTATATTCTTGGATCACATTTTCCTAAGACACTAAATTTCACTATGATGCTTTTTTATGGCTTTTATTGATAGATATTAAAAGTGTATGGTACATGAAATATATTATTTCATTTCTTGCAATTATGATGTTGAGGATATTATACATTATATCACATGATGATGATGATGCTAGGACAGTAAGAGCCACACAAAATAGCACTTAAATATTTACAGTATTTCATTTAATAAAAAATGCTCTACATGAAGCCCCATGTAAGAATTCCCTTTTAGGGAAAGATTCGTTGTGAAACTTTTAGTTCTCTGTGATAAACTGCTTTTGTCAGGAAACCTAGAACAAGTAACAGCAATTCTATAAGCTCTTTTGATGTGTGAAATTTGTTCTATTTTTTTCTCCTGCTCTTGACTGATTAATGAATATTTTTCCTTTTATGATATTTAAAAATTCATACATCACCACTTTATTACTGTGCTATAAAATCTTTCAAATAATTTACAGAAGAAAAAGAATAAATTAACAGATGAATAAGAACAAATGATTAATAAATCTGTATAAATGGAAAAATTGGGGTAGTAATATTCTCCCTATAGGTGTATTCTGACAATCAAACAAGTTAAAGTGTATAAGTGGTCCAGCACCTGGGACATAGGATGGCCTCAGTTTCCTTACATAATCAATTCTCTTCAGATGTACTATAAAATTTTGCAAATAACCTCATCACTCATATACTTACTTCTCATCTTTTTTCCAGAGTGAAAATGTTTTATAGGAAATTGTAATAGTTTTTCCTACTCACCATTATTGTCCCCTTAGGGAAATCTCAGAGTGATTTTTTTCCACAAACTTAGGTAACTTTTGACTTAACACAGAAAAAAAAGCTACAGGAGAGGTTAAAAAAAGAGAAAAAGAAAAAAAGTGTATGTGAAGCAGAGACCTCTCAAAAGTAAAAGAAATACCTTCAAATAAGCAGAGCGATGGTGGTATCAAGGTAGCTTTGTGAGTCTGGGGGCCAAATTGGGAAGGGAAAAAAATTATATACGAAGATGATGTTATATGTTAAATTTAAAAATATTTATAAGATATTTTATAAATTATAGGTCTCATCTCAGATGTTCATTCCACTGGCATGAACATCTGTGACAACATGAAGTACTGTGTTGAGAATTCGGAAGTTATATATGGACTCAGCATAAAAAAGTGCACTGATCAACTACCAATGCATTATACGTGTAGCCTAATGAGTGGTGACCGATTTTCCATATTTCTCATCTCTGTTCTATACAAAATAAGACAATAATAATGATGATGATGTTAAGAAAACTGGCAGTTATAGTCAGTGAAAGTACAAGAAATATACATATTCAAAGAGATGAAGAAATGTTGAGATTATTTTTGTGCTTTACTTATATATGTTATCACAGAGCTTAAAATTTTTTTCCACAGACATTCTAGAGTTTATTCCTGGGAGTTGGAAGAGGCGAGTCCGGTCTGAAAATGGAGGTAAAACTGCTGCCCCGTTGCCCCAGCCCGACTCCAGCCATGGCCGCCACCGCCGCCGCTGGGGGGAGGAAGGTCATGATCCCAAGGAACCGGAGCAGTTGAGAAAGCTGTTCATTGGTGGTCTGAGCTTTGAAACTACAGATGATAGCTTAAGAGAACATTTTGAGAAAGGGAGCACACTTACAGATTGTGTGATGATAAGAGACCCCCAAACAAAACATTCCAAGGGCTTTGGTTTTGTGACTAACTCTTGTGTTGAAGTGGATGCAAAATGTGTGCTCGACCACACAAGGTTGATGGCCGTGTAGTGGAACCAAAGAGAGCTGTTTCTAGAAAGAGCTGATGCCCATCTAACAGTGAAGAAAATTTTTGTTGGTGGTATTAAAGATACAGAAGAATATAATTTGAGAGACCACTTTGAAAAGTATGGCAAGATTGAAACCATAGAAGTTATGGAAGACAAGCAGAGTGGGAAAAAGAGAGGATTTGCTTTTGTAACTTTTGATGATCATGGTACAGTTGATAAAATTGTTGTTCAGAAATACCATACTATTAATGGGCATAATTGTGAAGTGAAAAAGGCCCTTTCTAAACAAGAGATGCAATCTGCTGGATCACAAAGAGGTCGTGGAGGTGGATCTGGCAACTTTATGGGTCATGGAAGAAACTTTGGAGGTGGTGGAAGTAACTTTGGCCATGGTGGAAACTTTGGTGGAAGAGAAGGCTATGGTGGTGGAGGTGGTGGCAGCAGAGGGAGTTATGGAGGAGGTGATGGTGGATATAATGGATCTGGAGGTGATGGTGGCAACTATGGTGGTGGTCCTGGTTATAGTAGTAGAGGAGGTTACAGTGGTGGTGGACCAGGATATGGAAACCAAGGTGGTGGATATGGTGGTTACAACGAAGGAGGAAATTTTGGAGGTAACTATGGTGGTGGTGGAAACTATAATGATTTTGGAAATTATAGTGGACAATAGCAATCAAATTATGGACCCATGAAACGGGGTAGTTTTGGTGGAAGAAGCTCAGGCAGTCCCTATGGTGGTGTTTATGGATCTGGTGGTGGAAGTGGTAGATATGGTAGCAGAAGGTTCTAAAAACTCAGAAGAAAAAGGCTACAGTTCTTAGCAGGAGAGAGAGCGAGGAGTTGTCAGGAAAGCTGCAGGTTACTTTAGACAGTCATCCCAAATGCGTTAAAAGAACTGTAAAAATCTGTCACAGAAGGAACGATGCTCCATAGTCAGAAAAGTTACTGCAGCTTAAACAGGAAACCCTTCTTGTTCAGGACTGTCATAGCCACAGTTTGCAAAAAGTGCAGCTATCAATTAATACAATGTGGTGTCAATTAGATGTACATTCCTGAGGTCTTTTATCTGTTGTAGCTTTGTCTTTTTTTCTTTTCATTACATCAGGTATATTGCCCTATAAATTGTGGTAGTGGTACCAGGAATAAAAAATTAAGGAATTTTTAACTTTAAAAAAAAAAAAGTTTATTCCTATGCCAAAGATGCCAAGTGACTTCCACGGTCAAATTTCCTGCGAAATAATTCCAATAATATTTATTTCCTTAAAAATGTTACTTTGAAGATAGGACAAGAGTTTACCCTTGTATGTCAGTTATTTTTGCTATATATCAGCCCAAACTCATGCTTCAAATATCCACAGTCATTAACTGTGAACATTACACATTTAAAAATCATTACAAATTTGAACTTGAGCAGGATTCAGGTAGAGTAGCTGCATGCAGCATCAAATGGGGCAACACAATGACTGGGACTGATTTGATGGCTGGTAGGCTGAAGGCTGCTCACTGATGTGCCTGATGGTTGTTGCTGGCTATCAGCTAGAAATTCAGCTGGGTTTGTCAATCAGAATACTTATAAAAATAAACAAATGGGACTTAATCTAACTTAAAAGCTTTTGCCCAGCAAAGGAAACAAACAAACAGAGACAATCTAGAGAATGGAAAAAAATATTTACAAACAATGTGATTAACAAAAGGTTAATATTCAAAATAGACAAACAGGTCAAAAACTCAACATTAAAAAACAAACATGAAACACATAATTATCATATGTAAAATAGACAGCCAATAGGAATTTGCTGTATGATGCAGGGTGCTCAAACCTGAGGTTCTGTGACAACCTATAGGGGTGCAATGGGTAAGAGGTGGGAGGGACATATGTATACCTATGGCTGGTTCATGTTGCTATATGGTAGAAACTAACACAATATTGTAAAGTAATTATCCTCCAATTAAAAATAAATTTAAAAATTAAAAGAAACAAACAACTCACAAGACCTAAAGAGACAACTCTCCGAACATATACAGATGGCCAACAGGCACATGAAAAAATGCTCAACATTACTAACTAGAAAAACGCAGATCAAAACTACAATGAGGTCTTATTTCACATTGGTCAGAATGGCTATCACCAAAAAGTCTACAAATAATAAATGCTGAAAAGGGTATGAATAAAGGGAACCTTCTTACTTTACCTTCTTACACACACACACACACACACACAAGAATATTACTCAGCCATAAAGAAGGCAATATTGCCATCTGCAACATAGATGAACCTAGAGATTATTATACTGAGTGAAGTAAGTCAGACAGAGAAAGACAAATATTATATGATATCACTTCTATGTGGAATCTTAAAAATGATACAATGAATCCATATACATAGACTCACAGACACAAAATATAAACTAAATTACCAAAGGGGGAAGGGATTGGGAAGGGGAATAAATTAGGATTATGGGATTAATAGATACAAACTACTATAAATAAAATAGATAAGCAACAAGGATTTACTGTTTAGCACAGGGAATTATATGTTATAATAACCTATAATGGAAAAATAATCTGAAAAGATATTATATATGTGTGCTTGCATATATATGTATATCTGAATCAGTTTTCAGCACACCTAAAACTAACACAATATTGTGAATCAACTATACTTCAAGACAATAAAGTGAAACAAACTGAAACTATCAGAATAGTTGAGAGAAGAAAAAAAAGTTAACAGAAGGAAAAGAATAGAAGAAAACTAGAAATTAGATAAAGGAAATTATTCTATATAAACTACCAATAGGATGTTAATACAAAGCATGAAATAACTAACTAAAGAATGCATTAAATTTGAGAGCACAGAAATAGATATTGAGCATGTGTGATACATACCTAGTGCTCTTCAAGATAAAAGATATGGCTATATGTTCTGATACTTAGAATTCTTTGTGACATAATAAAGGAAAAGTCTTGATATATCACATCTTAAATTCCATGAAACTTTAAAATCAAGGAAAAATAAAATCTAATAAAGCAAATTAGAATATCTTATTAAAAGCAGAATAATCTGCACATCTATGTAAATTATGTATTTTAAAGTCAAATACTATAATAATGAAGGTTTCCATGGACTAATTATAATTTGTTTTAATATAATTCAAAGTATTAGTCTTGTTAAGCTCTTCATCTTGTTGAAGGAGCAAAGATATAAAATTGTTCTAATTGTATGAGATAACAAATAACCAACTGTTTTTGTTGAGAAAAACTTTCTATAGTGAGTTCTGGTTCACTTTCTACAGTGAGTTCTGGTTCAATCAACTCATAACACTGATAATAACAACAGTAATAATAAACAAAAGTCAGTATTACTGAGTTACCATGTACTAGCAATCATTCTAAGCTTTACATATGTAAATTTATTTAATGCACAACATTAATATCCTATTTTTTACCAGTTAGGAATCTNGAGAAGTAAAACTCTCACTGTTTAGATGTGTATAAGAGACAGGAGTTCTGGTTCAGTCAACTCATAACACTGATAATAACAACAGTAATAATAAACAAAAGTCAGAATTACTGAGTTACCATGTACTAGCAATCATTCTAAGCTTTACATATGTAAATTTATTTAATGCACAACATTAATATCCTATTTTTTACCAGTTAGGAATCTGAGGCATGAAAACTTCAGTAATCACCCAAAGTCACTCAGTTAGCTAGTAAATGACAGAGCCAAAATCTAATTCCAGAGCCCCATATCAAACCCAGCACACACTGTAAAAGGCAAACAGGAGCAGTGTACATGACTGAAAAAGCATTCTTCATACTCTATGAAAACAATTTTAAAATACAGAAGACTCTTCCAAGCTGGATCATTTCAAGAATAACAACAACAGTAAAATAAAACTTGACTAGTTCTCAAACCATATCCCTTTGGAAACAGGAAGTAGGTCATAGAGGTAAAAATCAAAAGAAAAGAGATGATAATAAGAGAGACAGTCATATCACCCCTGCTTTCCTGCCTCACACTATCTTCAAGAAAACACAATGAAAAAGACTGATTATTTGAATAGAAGCAAATACAGGGGCTACGGAGGATACTTTCAACTAACAATGAAATCATGAATGACACCTAACAAAACTGCTATTGAATGTAATTACAGATGATTCATTTGTATTCAGCAAGGGTTGCTGAAGGGTTAAACCTGGAACAAAATTTCACTTTATTCCATCTAAGTCAATACCTCCTGGAGAAAGGACGTACTTGCAAGAAACTGATAACAATCAAAATTTGCAATTTGCTTTTTTTTTTTTTTTTGTATGATCAAATAAAATTTCTAAGGATGGCTTAAAAGGAAAATTAGAGAGAAATTAACTGTAAAAGCTGCAAATTAACTGTAAAAGTGAACTGCTAGGATGTTTCTATGTAATTAATATTCCAGCTCAGTAATGGAGAGTACTAAGATTTTAACTTAACCCTTTAAGAGGATGATTTATTGGACTGTCAAGGGGGATAAGGCCTCCCTATCCCATTAGATTTTCTTTTTAAAGAACACTTACTTTATGACTTCCTGAGTGGTTATGATTGAGAGATGACCTATGAAAGGTCTAAAGAAACAAGAACAGGATTTAGACAAGAAAATCCATTTTCATAACAGTGTAGTATAGTTAAGTTCTATGATACAGATCTGCAAAGGAAATGCAAAACTTACTCTGGTGGAGGATAACTAAGACTTCCAACAGAAGGTGACATTTGAAGTGATTCTTTAAAAAATCAGTAAAATTCAGGCAAGGAAAGTGTTAGACACTCAGTCATGTCTGATGCTTTTTGACCTCAAAGACTATAGCCTGCCACTCCCTCTGTCCACAGAATTCCCCCAGCAAGAATACTAGAGGGGCAATGGTGAAAAAATGAAAGCATTTCCCCTAAAGTCATGAACAAGACAAGGGTGCCCATTCTCACCACTACTATTCAACATAGTTCTGGAAGTTTTGGCCACAGCAATCAGATCAGAAAAAGAAATAAAAGGAATCCAAATTGGAAGAGAAGTAAAACTCTCACTGTTTGCAGATGACATGATCCTCTACACAGAAAATCCTAAAGACTCCACCAGAAAATTACTAGAGCTAATCAATGAATATAGTAAAGTTGTAGGATATAAAATCAACATACAGATATCCCTTGCATTCCTATACACTAATAATGAGAAAACAGAGAGAGAAATTAAGGAAACAATTCCATTCACCATTGCAACAAAAAGAATAAAATACTTAGGAATATATCTACCTAAAGAAACAAAAGACCTATATATAGAAAACTATAAAACACTGGTGAAAGATATCAAAGAGGACACAAATAGATGGAGAAATATACTGTGGGCATGGATCAAAAGAATCAATATAGTGAAAATGAGTATACTACCCAAAGCAATCTATAGATTCAATGCAATCCCTATCAAGCTACCAACAGTATTTTTCACAGAACTAGAACAAATAATTTCACAATTTGTATGGAAACACAAAAAACCTCGAAGAGCCAAAGCAATCTTGAGAAAGAAGAATGGAACTGGAGGAATCAGCCTGCCTGACTTAAAACTATACTACAAAGCTACAGTCATCAAGACAGTATGGTTCTGGCACAAAGACAGAACTATAGATCAATAGAACAAAATAGAAAGCCCAGAGATAAATCCATGCACCTATAGACACCTTATCTTTGACAAAGGAGGCAAAAACATACAGTGGAGATAAGAATCCCTTTAACAAGTGGTGATGGAAAAACTGGTCAACCACCTNAGAGAAATTAAGGAAACAATTCCATTCACCATTGCAACAAAAAGAATAAAATACTTAGGAATATATCTACCTAAAGAAACAAAAGACCTATATATAGAAAACTATAAAACACTGGTGAAAGATATCAAAGAGGACACAAATAGATGGAGAAATATACTGTGGGCATGGATCAAAAGAATCAATATAGTGAAAATGAGTATACTACCCAAAGCAATCTATAGATTCAATGCAATCCCTATCAAGCTACCAACAGTATTTTTTACAGAACTAGAACAAATAATTTCACAATTTGTATGGAAACACAAAAAACCTCGAAGAGCCAAAGCAATCTTGAGAAAGAAGAATGGAACTGGAGGAATCAGCCTGCCTGACTTAAAACTATACTACAAAGCTACAGTCATCAAGACAGTATGGTTCTGGCACAAAGACAGAACTATAGATCAATAGAACAAAATAGAAAGCCCAGAGATAAATCCATGCACCTATAGACACCTTATCTTTGACAAAGGAGGCAAAAACATACAGTGGAGATAAGAATCCCTTTAACAAGTGGTGATGGAAAAACTGGTCAACCACCTATAAAAGAATGAAACGAGAACACTTTCTAACACAGTACACAAAAATAAACTTAAAATGGGTTAATGATCTAAATTTAAGACCAGAAACTATATAAAACTCCTAGAGGAAAACATAGACAAAATACTCTCTGACATAAATCACAGCAAAATCCTCTATGACCCAGCTTTCAGGGTAATGGAAATAAAAGCAAAAATAAACAAATGGGACCTAATTAAACTTAGAAGCTTTTGCACAAGGAAGGACACTATAAGCAAGATGAAAAGCCATCCTTCAGAATGGGACAAAATAATGGGAAATGAAGCAACTGACAAAGAATTAATCTCAAAGATATACAAGCAGCTTATGCAGCACAATACCAGAAAAATAAACGACCCAATCAAAAAATGGGCCAAAGAACTAAACAGACATTTCTCCAAAGAAGAGATACAGATGGCTAACAAACATATGAAAAGATGCTCAACATCACTCATTATCAGAGAAATGCAAATCAAAACAACAATGAGGTACCATTTCACGCCAGTCAGAATGGCTGCCATCAAAATGTCTATAAACAATAAATGCTGGAGAGGGTGTGGAGAAAAGGGAACCCTC
>SJYA01000117.1:340987-395287 GCA_006410615.1 Neotragus moschatus
GTGTGGAGAAAAGGGAACCCTCTTACACTGTTGGTGGGAATGCAAACTAGTACAGCCACTATGGAGACAGTGTGGAGATTCCTTGAAAAACTGAAAATAGAATTGAGAGAGCCATGTGTACCCCAATGTTCACTGAAGCACTGTTTACAATAGATAGGACATGGAAGCAACCTAGATGTCCATTGGCAGATGAATAGATAAGAAAGTTGTGGTACATATACACAATGGAATATTACTCAGCTATTAGAAAGAATACATTTGAATCAGTTCTAATAAGGCGGATGAAACTGGAGCCTATTATACAGAGTGAAGTAAGTCAGAAAGAAAAACGCCAATACATTATATTTGTATATTAATGCATATATCTGGAATTTAGAAAGATGGTAATCATGATCCTATATGTGAGACAACAAAAGAGACACAGATGTAAAGAACAGACTTTTGGACTCTGTGGGAGAAGGCAAGGGTGGGATGATTTGAGATAATAGCATTGAAACATGCATATTACCATATGTGAAACAGATTACCAGTCCAAGTTCGATGCATAAAACAGGGCACTCAAAGCTGGTGCACTGGGACAACCCAGAGGGATGGGATGGGGAGGGAGAGAGGAGGGAGATTCAGGGTGGGGGACACATGTACACCTGTGGCTGATTCATGTCAATGTTTGGCAAAAACCACCACAATATTGTAAAGTAATTAGCTTCCAATTTAAAAAAACAAAACAAAATAAGAATACTAGAGTGGGTAGCTATTCTCTTCTCCAGGGGATCTTCCCAATCCAGAGACTGAACTTGGGTCTCCTGCATTGCAGGAAGATTCTTTATCATCAGAGCCACCAGGGAAGTCACCAAAATCAATGGCTCTGAAACAATAATTTGAATCACTTACATTTTATGGTTCTAGTAGAGCTCATCACAGTTAAATGAATAGGATTAAGAATCTTCAGATAAATTCAAAATCATTTGAATTATGTATATTATGATTCTCACCCCTTCCTCCTTTCCCATTTTACACGTTTCACAAAGAAAACCTCTATGTAACTCTTTAGGGAAGTTGGAAATCAAGTTTTACATTTTCCTATTAATATAAACCATAAAAAAGAGATCTTTTAAAATTTAACCATCATCTTGAATTATCTTTAGAACAAAAATGGCAGATCATAAAGATACCAGACAATGCTTCACAACTAAAAGTAGAATGAACATGGATATCGCTCTATATCTTCAACATACACCCTGTAACTCTAGAGAATGAGGAAGAAGTAGTAGGTGGGCTGGAAAGGGCCACATTCAGTCATNTTTTAAAATTTAACCATCATCTTGAATTATCTTTAGAACAAAAATGGCAGATCATAAAGATACCAGACAATGCTTCACAACTAAAAGTAGAATGAACATGGATATCGCTCTATATCTTCAACATACACCCTGTAACTCTAGAGAATGAGGAAGAAGTAGTAGGTGGGCTGGAAAGGGCCACATTCAGTCATTCAGAATTATTTATAAACAACTCATATCCAGATCTATCAAGAATTCCTTCAAATCAACAGAAAAAAAAATAAGGAAAAACATAACAGTAGGAAAATGGGCTAAACACTCAAGAAGGCACTTCATAAGTTAAGAAATTTATGTGCCTAACAAACCAGTGAAAAACTACTAAAGCTTTCTGATAACAGGAGAAATGGAAATTAAAAATAAAATGATTTAAGTCTGGCTAAAATAAAAAAGTCTGACAGTATTAAGTAACGGTGAGAAGTTAAAGCAATAGGAAGTCTTATATGCTATTGCTTAGAAAAGAAACTGATATAACCACTTTGGAAAAGCTTTACATTTCTAAATTTTAAATCACACATACCCTATGAGATAGTATTCTACTCTTAGTTATGGAGTTTAGAGAACTTCATGTACACACAAGTGAGAATATAAACTTTTACAAGAATGTTCAGAGCAGGCTTGTATTAGTGCAATAAAAGTCCATCAATAGCAAAAACGGTAAAAAAAAAAACTGTATTAGGTTCATACAATGAAATATGATACAGCACAGAATCAACATAGTACAGCTACAAGCAAACAGATGAATCTTAAGAACAATGTTGAGAAAACAAAAGACCCAAGAGAATATATAGTATATGATTCCAGTTCAAAACTGGGAAAATTTAACTATAGTGCTTAGTATTATATACTTAGGTGGTAAAATTAATAAAAGCAAGAGAGTGATTGATTACTATAGTAGAGGATAATGTGGGAGTTATGATAGGAAAAAGAAAATTGATGTTTCCAAATACTGCTGCTGCTGCTGCTGCTAAGTCGCTTCAGTCGTGTCCGACTCTGTGCAACCCCAGAGACGGCAGCCCACCAGGCTCCCCCATCCCTGGGATTCTCCAGGCAAGAACACTGGAGTGGGTTGCCATTTCCTTCTCCAATGCATGAAAGTGAGAAGTGAAAGTGAAGTCGCTCAGTCGTGTCCGACTCCTAGCGACTCCATGGACTGCGGCCCACCAGGCTCCTCCATCCATGGGATTTTACAGGCAAGAGTACTGGAGTGGGTGCCATTGCCTTCTCTGTTCCAAATACTAGTGAAGTGCTGTTTCTTGTTTTGGGTAGTATAACACAGGTGGTGTTGTGTTTCATAATTCAGTGATATGTACATTTATATACTTTTCTCTGGGAGAAGGCATTGGCAACCCATTCCAGTACTCTTGCCTGGAAAATCCCATGGATGGAGGAGCCTGGTAGGCTACAGTCCATAGGGTTGCTAGGAGTCGGACACAACTGAGTGACTTCACTTTCACTTTTCACTTTCATGCACTGGAGAAGGAAATGGCAACCCAATCCAGTGTTCTTGCCTGGAGAATCCCAGGGACGGGGGAGCCTGGTGGGCTGCCGTCTCTGGGGTCGCACAGAGTCGGACACGACTGAAGTGACTTAGCAGCAGCAGCATACTTTTCTCTGTATTTCACACTACAAAAAGTCAAAGAGAATTGTGAAATGCTGAAAAGCTAAAAATTCAAAAGAGATTAATTATTTAAAAAACAACAACAACAACAATGGAGAATCTTACTGAGTACCTTCTATATGACAAGAACTATGCTAAGTGTTGAGGACATAGTACACAAAAGAGACACATAGTCTGACTCTCTAAAGGTCTGAGAAAGGTCAAACAAATAATTGTGAATATCATATTTAATTAAAAACTGACTGACTGCTATGAAGGAAAAGTTCACAAAATTTCAAAGAGACACTGATGCTATCTAGTGAACAGGTGTCAAGGCTTCTCTGAGGTATAAAATTTAAACTGAAACTTTAATAATAAGCCTAAATTAATTTGGGTGAGAGGATGGAGGTATCTATTTCAGGGAGGTGGAATAACATGCAAACCAAGGAACAAAAAGCAGGGCAGTATGGAGTTTAGTAAAGAACAGTTTAAGATGAGGCTGGAGGAGTAGACATGGGCAAACCTGAAAGTACCTGGCGCCATACTAAGAATTCTGAAATTTCACCCCAGTAGCAAATGGCAGCCTCCAAAGTTTTTTGTGTTTTCTCCTGCAGGGGAATGGCAGGTTCTGATTCATAGTTTATGCTCATTCTGCGAACTATGGAATGTATTATAGGGGGCAAGACTGTGGACACATAAGATAGAAGGCTATTGCAGTGGTCAAGGCAAGAAATTTTGATGACTTGCCCAGAAAAAAGGCAGTAGAAATGGGATCAGTAGAAAGATTTAAATGTATCTTAGGTGGCTACAGACCATGCTAATAGAATGGAAGTGCCAAATTGCTGTTTTGAGCAACTGGAAAGATGTAATGAAGGGACAATGAAAGAAGAGCAGGGATGAGGGTGTGAGCAGGAAGAATCCAGGACTTTCCTGTTTGACACGTAAATGGAGAGGATAGACAATTAGCTATGTAAGTCTGCAGTTCTGAAGAGAGTACTGGAATTTAGAAATTGTTATACATGGATGCTATCTGAAGTCTTGAGAATGGATTAGATGACTTAATATGAAAATATAGATGGAAAACAAGTAAGCACATTCCATGATGAACACTTAGGATTTAGATTTAGAAGGAGTTTATACAACAATAGGAATGAGTGGCATAAAGGACAACTGAAGTGTTAGTCACTCAGTCATGTCCGACTCTTTGTGACCTTGTTAATTGTAGCCCTCCAGATTCTTCTGTCCATGGGATTTTCCAGGCAAGAACACTGGAGTGGGTAGCCATTTGCTTCTCCAGGGGGTCTTCTCAACCCAGGGATGGAACCTGGGTCTCCTTCATTGCAGGCGGTTTCTTTACCAACTGAGCCACCAGGGAAGTTAAAGGACAATTATGTGGTTAACAACCCTGGCTTCTTATTAAATTGCAAGTGTAAAAAATAATGAAATGCTGAAATATAATGATCACATATAGAAAATACTAACAACCTATTTTTTAAATACTAAACATGTAAAATTCATACTTTTACATAATGGTCAAAAAAACAGTATCAAACTTTATCCTTTCTCAACCCTGTGCCTTAATATCCTATGCTTCCTTTATCTTGTATAATGATATTATCTAAATGGTTTTACCTTTCCCAAACTTGGTTATTTTCATGGCAAGAATACACAGAAGAACTGTACAAAAAAGATCTTCACGACCCAGATAATCATGATGGTGTGATCACTAATCTAGAGCCAGACATCCTGGAATGTGAAGTCAAGTGGGCCTTAGAAAGAATCACTACGAACAAAGCTAGTGGAGGTGATGGAATTCCAGGTGAACCGTTTCAAATTCTGAAAGATGATGTTGTGAAAGTGCTGCACTCAATACGCCAGCAAATTTGGAAAACTCAGCAGTGGCCACAGGACTGGAAAAAGTCAGTTTTCATTCCAATCCCAAAGAAAGGCAATGTCAAAGAATGCTCAAACTACGGCACAATTGCACTCATCTCATATGCTAGTAAAGTAATGATCAAAATTCTCCAAGCCAGGCTTCAGCAATACATGAACCATGAACTCCCAGATGTTCAAGCTGGTTTTAGAAAAGGCAAAGGAGAAAAGGCAAAGGAACCAGAGATCAAATTGCCAACATCTGCTGGATCATGGAAAAAGCAAGAGAGTTCCAGAAAAACACCTATTTCTGTTTTATTGATTATGCCAAAGCCTTTGACTGTGTGGATCCCAATAAACTGTGGAAAATTCTGAGAGATGGGAATACTAGACCACCTGACCTACCTCTTGAGAAATCTGTATGCAGGCCAGGAAGCAACAGAACTGGACATGGAACAACAGACTGGTTCCAAATAGGAAAAGGAGTATGTCAAGGCTGTATATTGTCACCCTGCTNGAGTTGGACACAACAGACATGACTTAGTATGTATGCACCACATGCTAGTTACTTTTACAGGATGGGGGATATGTCCTTGAAACAAATAGGCAAGATTCCTGCCCTTACAAAGCTTACTGTCTAGTTGGGAAGCTTGATGCTAAGCCACTAATCAAGCATAAAATATGTTAGAGAGTAATGAGTGCCATAAAAAAATAAATTATGAAAGAAAAGAAATGAAACGTTATGTTCCTCCAGCTTTAACCATGCATCTAAAAGTTTATGGATATCTGCATCTGCCACTTTATTTCTCCTGCACTGTATGACAGTACTTTCTCCTGGCCTCTAAGCTCCAGGAGGCAGGGATTATAATTCTCCATATCCTTCCACTCCATTTACCTGGCATATACTGAATTCAAGGGCACCATTGTTTACTAAGTCATTGGTACTCCTAAAAGATGCCAAGAAATCTTAATTCTTGTAAGGTTTACAAGAATTCACTGTAAATGACCAACAGTGGTTAAAATGTACATAAAATCTCTAATTTACTCATTTTTTTTTTCTGCTATGGTTATTTGCTTCTGCTTATTCCTTAACTGTAGCCATGAAATTAAACACTTGCTCCTTGGAAGAAAAGCTATGACCAACCTAGACAGCATATTAAAAAGCAGAGACTACTTTGCTAACAAAGATCCATCTAGTCAAAGCTATGGTTTTTCCTGTAGTCATATATGGATGTGAGAGTTGGACTATAAAGAAAGCTGAATGCCAAAGAATTGATGCTTTTGAACTCTGGTGTTGAAGACTCTTGAGAGTCCCTTGGACTGCAAGGAGATCCAACCAGTCAATCCTAAAGCAGATCAGTCCTGGATGTTCATTGGAAGGACTGATGTTGAAGCTGAAACTCCAATACTTTGGCCACCTGATGCGAAGAACTAACTCATTGGAAAAGACCCTGACGCTAGAGAAGATTGAAGGTGGAAGGAGAAGGGGACGACAGAGGATGAGATGGTTGGATGGCATCACCAATTCAATGGACATGAGTTTGAGTAAGCGCCGGGAGTTGGTGATGGACAGGGAAGCCTGGCGTGCTGCAGTCCATGGGGTCACAAAGAATCAGACACAATTGAGCGACTAAACTGAACTGATTACTAACTATGTTATATGGTCTTAATAATGTTTATAAATTAGTTAATGTTTATCAAGATAGCAAATAACACTATCTGCATTACCGCTACTTCTTTCTGTCTAGATGGCTTGTTACTTTTATCAAGAGGCTCAGTCTGCTGCCATTGCCTAAATTTAGCAAAGCAATAATTGTGCTTATGTTTACTCTTTGATATTTTCAGTATGTCTTTGATGACTGAAAATCCCTAAAACAACAGTTCAATAAATAAACTGCAACGTTGAGAAAGTAAGTTTTAATACTGGCACAATTAACCAGTAGATCAAAGCATCTACAGGCAAACTCAGCACAAGGAGAGAGGGGTATGGTGGAATGTCCATTTTGAAAATGCTCCTCAGGATGTTGGGTATCCTCTCCTGACAACCCTAACCTCTAGACACAATCTCATGTCACAGATAAGAAAGCAGAGACACAGAGTGATTATTAACTGGTAAAAGTCATATGGACAATGAAAGGCAAAGCCAGGATTAGAATTCAGGACATCTGTCTCTTGTCCTGTCAGGATTGTTTTCACTGTTTCTCGAATTTTTCAAACTGGGGCTCCATGAAATCTATGACATAGGGCAAGTAAGACTGAAAACTGTCATGCTAAGCAAAGTTAAAGAGGACTACTTTGGGGTTTCTTAAAACCTAAAATATGCTAATGTACATTGAGATTTTCCAAGAGAAGTGTGTATAATTTTCATATGTATTAGGTGAAAAAAAAATTTAACAGTGATCTTATTAACAAAGTAATACAGAAAATCATTTGGAGAACTTAAACCTGATTCCTTAATTTTTAACTTATTCTGATTTCATTAAAACACAATTGTAAGAGGCCCAGGAAGTATGGTTTACATATTATAAGGACTCTCTGAACGATTTTACTAAACTACCAAATAGTGTAAGCTGTAATGCAATTATTAATTTCTACTTAGTGCTAGGTCATGTCCCATGAGTTCGTTACCCAAATGTGATATTTTGATCACTTAATGAACACTGTTATTATATGTAAATTTCAACACATACAAAAATAAACTGTTTAGTTATAAAATAAAGGATATTAATGGTATTCTATTTAAATAGATCTTAGTGAGTATTTGAAGACATTCATAATTCCTGTAAATCATGCTTTATTTCCATTTCATGACGAAGGTATTTGAATTCTGTATTTCTGGCAAATATGTTTAAATTTTAATTTTTCCTTTGACAACAGGAATATTTGATTTCAACTGCTTTAAAATAAACTCTAAAAATCAATAACAAAGAGGACAAAGGAGTTTTGAGGCTGCGATAAAAATAGGTACTAAAATGCTACTGGTTATACAGGATCTGTTGTGAATAGGTCAGTTCAGGGTCCCAGGTAAACATCTTGTTTGTGTCCTGAAGCCTTGTTTTCTGCATGCCTTATACTCTCAGTAGGGTCCTCCTACTCGGGTCTAAACATCGGGCCACTGCACCCTATCGATCTTCTTTAAATCTCCAGAATAATAAATTTCAAGGCAACACAGCAGAAGCCGACTAAAGCCCTTTAATTACATCACTGCTGAAAGGAAATCATTGATCAATGGCATTATGGGAAAATAAACTGCCCCCCAAACCAGATCAAAGTCAATAAAATAGCTGACTAGCTGCCCCATTTGGGACTTCTGCTAGATTAGTGCTCATGGACAAGCAAAAGAGACGACTCTAACGCATGCTGCTTACTATCTTTTTGAAGTTCTCCCTGGCAGGTGTCATGCTCTGAGCATGGTTTTTGATTACTCTAATTAAATATAATACTATCAACAGATCTTCATATTGATCCTTAAAATCCCCCCTTCTAAATGAAAAATTAAAAGCCTAGAGAAAGGGCCTCATAGGGTACCAGGTTATTTTAATGATTTTACTCCATCAATTTTCTTCATGGTATGTTATTCTAATATTTATCAATACCAAGGTACCAATTAGCTTAAGAATTTTAAATAGTATGTATTAGGTAAGTTCTTTTCCATTTATATGAAGTTACATTCCTTGGTTAAAGTTTAAATAATTTTCCTAATAAATGTTGCTAACTGTGCTGGTCACTATTCCTTATTTATGGTATTATTTAAATACATTGTCTAACAGGTAATGCAATATGACAAATAGTTCATTTCTCTCAGTTTAGTTTGGAAAACTGTGAAAACATTTTAAGAAAATATCTTTATAAGATTATAAACATTTGTTTATAGTTTCCAAATAGGCAAGCTTATTGAAATATTTAAAATCCTTTTAATTATACACATTCACATTTCAAAATGTTGTCTTCTACTTGATAAAAAAAATCTACGAACAAATCTGAAAGCCTCATCCCTTTTCAAAAAAGAGGAAGTATAAATGTTTAATGTAAATATAAATTTATTGGCACTTAAGTTTTCACGTACAACTTCAGCATTATATAGTAATAAAACATAATGTCATCTTTAAAGTAGATTTGAGAATTTTGAGAATAATGTAAATTTAAGAACATATACAGAGAAACTGAAAATATCAGCTACAGTGACTCATTTATGGGTATTATTTTAGCCACCAGACCCAGGAAAAGCTAATAGCCGTGCCTTCTTCCCATTCTACATTTCTTCTTATTCACTCACTATTCCCTCAGGTGGTTCTCTTTGCTAATGCCCAAATGGCATCAACCTGTTGTTTAGCATGTCTATGAAAAGGCTAGCCTGCTGGCTAATTTACCAAGGGATTAAAGCCCTGAAACCACTTCAATCTGCTACTTTGTTTCCATGTAAAAGCCTTACCCATGACACCAGTTCCCTCATGTTAAAATTGAAAATCTCTTCAAAAGCAAGAAAAATTTAATGTAAGAACTGTTTAAGAGAGAAATTGCCAAAAATAATATTCTATACCCGTAAACAGTTCTATGAAATTGTATTCTGTTGTCAAGTCCTGCATTATATATTAAAAAGAATTTCAGGTGTTAAATGTTTACTATTTCATAAAATTAAGCATATTAACACAGGTACTAACAGTGGTAGGGGGTGGAGGGTTTGAGAGATCATAAAGATTAATGTAAAACTATATGTAGATATGTTTCATCAACACAGCATAACATTGAATTAAAATTCATATTTTTGTGCATTTTGTTGAAAGAGAAAACATTATGGTAACTGCACTGATTCACACTAGAAGATGGAGGTTCCCCCACACAAGGAATCTCTGAGTTCCTAGTTTTAACAATTAATAAAGACCTAAACATTCACTATTCTCATAAAATTGGTAGGTACATGTAGCAATTTATCTCTACAAAAAATCTGCTAGCTCTATTTTTTTTAAATAGAATAAACTTTAAGTTGATAGATTTTATATAGAAAACATTTACATTTTTTCATACTTGTTTAATCATTTATAAAAAGTAATAATCACAGTGATATCTTTAATGACTTCTTTACTCCACAAAAAGTATTACAACAGCACAAAATCTGTGCTATATGTTACCATTAAAATATTGAAAATAACTTTATATTTTTAAGATATATTCATTACCCAACTTGAGTGACAGCAAGTTGAACAAACTGTAAAATTGTAGTGAACCTATATTTATTTCTTATTAAAAATAAATGACTAAAACACAAACACATATTCATTACATCCTTTATATACTTTAATCACATTTACCAATAACTTCAGGATTATCAGAATTAAGGTAAAACTGTGTATTAAAAAGGATAAGTTTCCATTTTAAGGTAATGTCAATTTTCTCTAAAAACTTTTGCCCAGGCCAGCTGTAAACAAAATTTAATAAATTTAATAGATGAACCATTATTTCACAATATTTCACTAATGTTTATTATAATCCTGCGAAGTGAGGGAGGAAAAAAGCACAATGACAAAACAGTTAACCAGGTAAAAGCTAAAGTATGAAGTTTATAGCATGTAGTAGTGACCTTAATTAGATCATTCAAGGGGGAAGACAAATATCACTGTTTCTCTCTTCATTTCTTTGCTATCACGACTAGTGTTCCTTGTACCTATTGGTGCCAACAGCACAGATTTGCTGGAATGAAAAACAATGCCAGGGATGGATGTGTCAGTGCCAAAGGCTTAAGAGAAAATGATGTGCTCTAAGTTAGGATCTGTGCGATATTCAAATTCAAACTACTTCACATAAGGATAGGACATTCAAGGTCCCATTTAAATCACAATTTTATTATAGTGACAAATATGAAATTCTGACTGCCAATAAAAATATGAATTTGATGCACTTCTGTGCAAAATTCATGGCCTTGAAAGATATTCTGCAAGCTGTCACCCCCAAGGACCATAACGGATTTGTCTTTAAAAAGAAATGTTTATAGAGTACAAGTTACCAAATATAAGATTTCACATTTTAAATCAAGAAACGTAAATTATTTTTCTTAGTTGACATTTATTGATGAAATTCACATTAAGTAGAAATTTGAGATACTCCTTAATCAAGTTCTATAATAATGAAATATATTTTACTATTCCTTTTCTATCAAAACTAATATAAATTTATTTCTTATAATTCATACCATGGATTGGTACGTTAAATTTCACAAGGTTTATACTAAAAATCATTTTTTAAAATCTTACTAAATTTCTCATAAAAATGTAACATATTAATAAGCAATACTAGTAAAAACTTCAATTTAGCTTTTATGCAATAGATAAAATAATTTACTGATTTTAATTTATTTTAAATAGTCAAGCAAAAATGTCAACCAGAAAAACAAGGTGGTTTTCTAAACTAACATCCTTGTTGGGGTATATTTCCTAAAAACAGAATTTTTAAGTCATAATACAACTGCTAAATTTTACTTCTGGGTAAAATAAAGTTTGAGGTAAACGGATATATTATTGGGCGCATCTTTCTTCATAAAAGTACCCACATTTTCCCTTACCTTACAGGAAAAAATTGAGAATAAACTGCATCATCAAGAATAATTTCTACCAACCCCTATAATTCACCTAAACCAGACTTGCTTCTATGCCTCTAAAAAAGGAAGCAAGACACTGGATGCAAAGCTTCAACAAACTATTATTACACACTTTTCTAGTCCATTAAAAGAAAGTAATTTAATCAGTTTATAGTTTCTCAGGAAAATCTCATTCAGAGAAATTTTATTGCCAGCTATCTAAATAGTAAATACCTATTATCCTCTCAAAATGAGTTTTTGCTTGCCAAGGGCAAACCCATTGCTGTTATTGTAGAGCTCTGTCAAAGAAACAAGAAGTTAAAAAGGTTATAAAGATACCATTAATGTCATGGGACTGTCTTGTCAGGACTCAAAAATGCTTAGTAATTGAGGGTTTTATTCAAAGTGTATTAGCACCCATACAAACAGTACAGTTAATATGATGCTTTAGGCTTTATTTTGTTATAGCCCAGCAAAATCACCTACAAACAGCTCAATACTGTAAATGTATCTGAAAGAAGGAACAACTCATTTTATCATTTAGTTCTAGCTTGCGTCTTTGAAGAAAATGTCAAAAAACATACACATAGCTTAACGGCAAGTCTAGATCCAGCCAATGAGAATAGTCAAAAAAAGTATAAATGATAACTAATTAGTCCTGACATCATGTGCCTTTGATAGAAGTATGAAGATAATAAGCAAAGGGCAAATGTTCTTTAACTTATTTTAATTTTAAAAATAAACTGCTATTCAGTTCAGTTCAGTTCAGTCGCTCAGTCATGTCCTACTCTTTGTGACCCCATGAATCGAAGCACGCCAGGCCTCCCTGTCCATCACCAACTCCTGGAGTTCACTCAGACTCATGCCCAGCGAGTCAGTGATGCCATCTAGCCATCTCATCCTCTGTCATCCCCTTCTCCTCCTGCCCCCAATCCCTCCCACCATCAGAGTCTTTTCCAATGAGTCAACTCTTCGCATGAGGTGGCCAAAGTACTGGAGTTTCAGCTTTAGCATTATTCCTTCCAAAGAAATCCCAGGGCTGATCTTCTTCAGAATGGACTGGTTGGATCTCCTTGTAGTCCAAGGGACTCTCAAGAGTCTTCTCCAACACCACAGTTCAAAAGCATTAATTCTTCAGCACTCAGCCTTCTTCACAGTCCAACTCTCACAACCATACATGACCACAGGAAAAACCATAGCCTTGACTAGACGGACTTTAGTCGGCAAAGTAATGTCTCTGCTTTTGAATATACTATCTAGATTGGTCATAACCTTTCTTCCAAGGAGAAAGAGCTTATATTAGTGTCATTAATACACAAAACTAACAAATTTGTATACTGAAACAACAAGCAATAAGAAGCATAAATATTTCTACTTCTATCATTTAACTTGTTAATCTATTGATGATTTACAGAAATAAGATGATAATCCTTGCTAATTTTCTGATTTTGGGAGCTTTCGGTTAATTACATAAAAAAGAAATGCAAGTTGCTCAGTTGTGTCAGCTCTTTGTGATCCCATGGACTGTAGCCTGTCAGGCTCCTCCATCCATGGAATTCTCCAGGCAAGCACACTGGAGTGGATTGTCATGTCCTTTTCCAGGGATCGAACCTGGGACTCCCACAGTGCAGGCAGATTCTTTCCGTCTGAGCCACCAGGGAAGCTCCAATTACATAGAAAATATTTTACTAAAACATTTTAAATTTAGGAAGTACACAATATAACTTTTAGAGTTATTCACTTTAAATTGTTAAAGTCAGCTTTAACAATTATGTAAATAATGAACATTAAAGAAATGTTCATTAAACAATGAACATAAAAGAAAACCGTTAAGATTTACTTCCTTTATATATTTGAATATCACTTACATTGTACTTCCTTTTCAAATCAGTCAGTTATAAATATGGATATACAAAGTTTACAAAAAAGTAGCTTAATGAAGGATTAGTGTTTTAATAACCACTGATATCTGCTTTCAATAAATCAAATGTCAGCAGAGTAGCAGAGAGAAAAAAAGCTCTCAGCAAGATGTTTTCTGACTGGGGAGGAAATTGGGCAGTCAAACTTTAAGGAGAGTATATATCAAGTGATTGAAGGAGGCTTAGAAACAATTAAGATCTACCTACAGTTATTAATACTTAAGGTAGGTTCCACTAACCCAAATATGGCTGCTGGGGAATTCTTTTCAGCTCTCAAAGGCCAGCTGTCACGTCAACTCCTCTATTTTTCCTAGACTATTCTTAGTATTCCTTTTCCTCTGCATTTTGTATAAAATTTCACTGTTACACTTAGTACAGACAGGGAACGTGTACTGTTCATTTACATATACTAAGCACCTGTCATATTATCTACACATTTAGTAAGAATTCAAAAATGCTCATTAAATTGGCAAATAAGTCATGATCCTACCTGAACTGAAATTCAAGATGATTTGTTTCTGTCAACTGGACCTTGTCAAATAGTTTTCAGCGGATTTCCATACATCATTTTTTTAAATTTATTTTTTTACTGAAGGATAATTGCTTTACAGAATGTTGTTGTTTCCTGTCAAACTTCAACATGATTCAGCCATAGGTATACATATATTCCCTCCCTTTTGAATCCCCCCCTCATCTCCCTTCCTATCCCACCACTCTAAGTTAATACAGAGCCCCTGCTTGAGTTTCCTGAGCCATACAGCAAATTCTCGTTTGCTATCTATTTTACCTATGGTAACATAAATTTCCATGTTATTCTTTCTATACATCTCACTCTCTCCTCCCCTCTCCTCATGTCCATAACTCTATTTTCTATTTGTTTCCCCACTGCTGCCCTGGAAATAATTTCTTCAGTACCATTCTTCTAGATTCTATATATATGTGTTAGTATACAATATTTATCTTTCTGACTCACTTCACTCTGTATTAATAGGTTCTAGGTTCATCTACCTCATCAGAACTGACTACAATGCATTCCTTTTCATGGCTGAGTAATATTCCATTGTGTATTTGTACCTCAACTTCTTTATCCATTCATCTGTCGATGGACATCTAGGTTGCTTCCATGTTCTAGCTATTGTAAATAGTGCTGCAGTGAACAATGGGATACATGTGTCTTTTTCAACCCTGGTTAATGGCTCAGATGGTAAAGCATCTGCTCACAATGTGGGAGACCTGGGTTTGATCCCTGGATTGGGAAGATCCCTTGGAGAAGGAAATGGAAACCCACTCCAGTACCCTTGCCTAGAAAGTCCAATGGACGCGGGGCCTGGTAGGTCTACAATTCATGGGGTGGCAAAGAGTCGGACACGACTGAGCGACTTCACTCATTTGACTTTCCTCAGGGTATATGCCTAGAAGTGGGATTGCTGGATCATGGTGGTTTTATTTCTAGTTTTCTAAAGAATCTCCATACCCTCTCCCATAGTGGCTGTATCAATTTACATTCCCACCAACAGAGCAAGGGTATTTCCTTTTCTCCACACCTTCTCCAGTATTTATTGTTTGTAGACTTTTTGATGATGCCCATTCTGACTGGTTTGAGATAATTTCTTATTGTGGTTTTGATTTGCATTTCTCTAACAATGAGTGATGTTGAGCATCTTTTCATGTGTTTGTTAGCCATCTGTATGTCTTCTTTGTAGAAATGTCTGTTAGGTCTTTTCCCCACTTTTTGATTGGGTTGTTTGTTTTCCTGGTATTGAGTTGTATGAGCCGCTTGTATATTTTGGAAATTACTCCTTTGTCAGTTGTTTTATTTGCTATTATTTTCTGCCATTCCGAGGTTGTCTTTTCACCTTGCTTATAGTTTCCTTTGCTGTGCAAAAGCTTTTAAGTTTAATCAGGTCCCACTTGTTTACTTTGATTTTTATTTCCACTACTCTAGGAGGATCTTGCTTTGATTTATGTCATCGAGTATTCTGCCTATGTTTTCCTCTAAGAGTTCCATACATCTTTTTATTATAATCATTAAACATCTTCTATGTCACATCTTACACATAAAGTATATTACTTGATGGAAAATATAAAGTGATTCAGAAATGCTTCTGGAATCTATACACTTAGATAAGTTTATAAAATGACTTAGTTGCTAACAGGAAAAGCAGTTACTGATACTGATCTTAAAGTAGCACAAATTATCAATCCTTAAGTTTAAGAAGTAAAGGAGAATAGTCAGAAATGCAAACACTTAGCTACTTTCTCTTAGTTCTCATGCAATATAATTTTCACCCTGACTTTCTTTTTTTTTTTTTTTCCCATAGTAAGTCATAAGTAAATAAATGAAGGAAGGAAGAAGCAAAGGCAGACAGAAATGGTGAGTGAAGCTGATTTATGGTACCAGCCTGGAAAAACACATTTCACTACCAGTGGGACGGGTACCAGAATGCTGGTAGAAACAAGCAAAAGGTTCTTTATCTAATAATACTACCTTCCTCTGGAACTTTAATGAGAGAAATAATGAGATATCTTTGCTAATTATCTGATTCTATGGTACACTTTTATGAAGGTGAATTCTACTCTTTGCTGGCAAGTCTGATAGACTATCTCTTTGGGGTTCCATCATTTAGATTAAGACATGCTTTATCAATGTTTTCTCTGTACCTTATTATTCCATTTCTGAAGGAAGACTATTTGACTAATTTTTTAATTTCCAAAAATAGTACTTGTCTAATGGAGAAAAAGAAACAATACAGAAATCTACAAAGTAAAATCTGAAAGTTTCTACCCTTTTTACTCCCATTTCACACTACAGTAACTGGTCCAAAGCTTGACTTGAGAGGAGGCAATGTTACACAGCAGGTAAGAACAGACTTTAGAGTCAGATGTTTACCACAATTTTCTGCACCGATGAAAATGTACTGCATATCTGTGCTGTCCAGATAAGACAGCTTCTAGCCATATGTGTTTATCATGCACTTGAAATCTGGCTAGTGTGAATGAGAAATTGAATTTTTAATTTCATACTCTTCGAATTAAATGTAAATGTAAATAGCTACACATTGTCATCCTAGCTCTACATCCCTTACCAGCTCTGTGACCTCAGGCAACTAACCTAGCACCTCTATGCCTCAGTTCTCCCTTCTTTGAAATGGGAATAATACTAATATTTACCATGGACTGTAGCCCACCAGGCTCCTCTGTCCATGAGATTCTCCAGGCAAGATACTGGAGTGGTTGCTGTGCCTTTCTCCAGGGGATCTTCCCAACCCAGGGACTGAACCTAAGTCTCACCTGCATTGGCAGGCGGGTACTGGGAAGCCTCATAAAATGGTAGTAAGGGTTAAATTACAAAATACATGAAAAGATTCTAGAAATGCCTGAGACCTGGTAAACATTTTGACCCCTAAGTTCATTAAGATATATGTAATTCAAATATATTTAATATGTATACCATAGGTTAATATATGTAATATTTTATTTTTAAATACAATCACACTACTGACTTATCCTGAAAATTAATATTTTAAATGAAAACTGTACCACAGACTCCTCCCAATGGCAAATCAGGGTCCCAGCCTTTACAATAATAAAGTGATTAGGTTGTATGAGCAATGGTGGGAGAGCTACTATAGACTATAGCAGAGGGAAGGCTTCTCTGAGGAAGTGAGAACTTTCTTTCACCATCATGTCACCTATGGCTCACTACTCACAGAAGAGTCTCACACTCTCCTTGGGTTTTAATGCATTTTGTGGACATACGTTGCCCTGAGAGCTGAATACTCCCTCATACTGCCCATCTTTTATCAACTCCACCTCTATTTCTCTCATTTCCACCAGACAGCCTCACTTAATGCCTAATATTCCCTGCCCCTCCACACCGTCTCCAGTTCATAACTACCAAACCTTGCTATAAATAAGCCACATTCACGAGCTTCACCTACTCTCAGTGTCCATCCCACCCCAACTGTACTGTATCATGAGCCTCATCCCATCGCTGAACCTCTGATCATTCTTAAGCTTCCCACTTTCTCTAAAACTCTTCACCAATTTCTAAATATCAACTTAACCTAATTTTTCTATCCCCTTCTATCCAATTCCACATCACAGGTAATGACATTTAAGATGAGGTCCTTTATATAAGTCAGACATGGAAAGACCAGAGAGAGAGAAGACAGGAAGAGGGAAGAGATAACAAGCCAAGTTCAAAGGTTTGAAAAAGTACTGCATTTGAAGGACTGGAAGAAAGACTATGTAACTAGATCACACTAATAAATTACTAGTGAAGAAATTACTCTTTCCATTACTACTGGACTTTAAAGCTGTCTCCAATTTTCCACTATAACACATTAATACAGTGCTGTGACAAACATCCTTCTATACACATATTTGAGACATGTTAATATTTCTATAAAATATTTTCTAGAAATAGAATGCTAGCTCATTTAAATTGTGATAGGCATTGCTAACACACTGGTAAAATTACTCACTGAATCTAGATAAAATAATTTTTCCATCTCTGTATGTATGTATGCACAAATACACACATACAATCTATACACAAAACAGTATAATTTGAAGATGAAATTGAGGTTCAGGCTAATAATGCCACTATTTCACATAGATAGTATATATTCTATGTTATAGCTAGAAGTCAAGTTAAATAATCCCATCATTTTTCTCTTTCCAAATTCTAGTATTTTCTAGATTGAGTTACTTCTTTAGATTAGTCTAAACATTATAAAACAAGGTTTAATCAAGTTCTAGTGTGATTTTTAACAAATGAAGAGAATTGATTCGGTTGTAGATATTTCTCACTGTTTTATGTAAACTAGCAAATAAATTCTGAGTTAGGCATATTAGAACTATAAAGATTAGAATTTGGGAATAGACAAATAATATAATGAGTACAGAGCTGGTACACTGTTGTGGGGAAATGCATGAGTATCACTGATCTACCGCTACCACTTGCTAAAGGTTTGACCTTTATAAACCACAATAAGATAGGGTTAATAATAGTAATCCAGTGGTTATGTATGGATGTGAGAGTTGGACTGTGAAGAAGGCTGAGGGCCACAGAATTGATGCTTTTGAGCTGTGGTGTTGGAGAAAACTCTTGAGAGTCCCTTGGACTGCAAGGAGATCCAACCAGTCCATTCTGAAGGAGATCGGCCCTGGGATTTCTTTGGAAGGAATGATGCTAAAGCTGAAGCTCTAGTACTTTGGCCACCTCATGCGAAGAGCGGACTTATTGGAAAAGACTCTGATGCTGGGAGGGATTGGGGGCAGGAGGAGAAGGGGACGACCAAGGATGAGATGGCTGGATGGCATCACTGACTCAATGGGCGTGAGTCTGAGTGAACTCCGGCAGTTGGTGATGGACAGGGGGGCCTGGCGTGCTGCGATTCATGGGGTCGCAAAGAGTCAGACACAACTGAGTGACTGAACTGAACTGAATAATAGTATCTCTTCTATGAGGTAAGTTTGCAAATTACATGCATTAATCCAGGTAAAGTGCTCAGTATGATGCCTAGTGTATAGAAAGTAAACAATAAAATTTGGCTATTGTTGCTGTTATTTTCTTTGAGCTTTGAAATAAGTTTGCAGCAATAATGTACATGTAAATTACAGGACAAAGTGTAGGTTTCTACTGTCATGTTCTTGTGTCCTTCTGATATCCTAAACTCAATTTTCCCATCCTAGTCATACCTTGTACTGTGGGTTTGCCAGAAAGAGTTTCTGGCTTCATGTTTGTTACTATTGCATGGGTGCAACTAAGAGAATTGTCAGTTCTTTGCTGGAGATACATATTCTATGAACTTGTCCTATAATACCATAATATTTAGTTAGGGTTGATGTCAGAGCAAAGCAGTGCTTACTACTTAAGACACAGACATGAAAATATTACAAAGTGAACATGTCTCAGACATCTGGCAATTCCAATAGCTCAGTGAAGTCCACTCATTGAAAGGAATGTTCTTTCTCTTAGCATGAACAAGTGTCAGATGCTTACTTCCCTGACTCACAGAAATAAAAAAAACTTGAACTGAAAAACAAAAACAAGAAAAAAAAATCACTCTCTCCCCCAAGATGCAGTTTTACAATTAGCATTTCTATTAATATTTATAATGCAGAATTGGCATTTCTATGTCAGATTTGGGTAAAACATTAAATATTTTAAACTATTACTATAGCATAAAATTAAGTATTTTATATGGACATGGATGGTAGCTCAGATGGTAAAAAATCTGCCTGCAATGTAGGAGACTCAGGTTCGATCTCTGTGTTAGGAAGATCTTCTGGAGATGGGAATGGCTACCCATTCCAGTATTCTTGCCTGGAGAATTCCATGGGCAGAGGAGCCTGGCGGGCTACAGTCCATACTGTTGCAGAGTCGGATACGACTGAGTGACTAACATTTTCACTAACTAAATGGACAAAGAACTCATATACTATTAGGAATAAAGTAATAAAAAGGTAGTGTTTCTAATTTCTATTTCTGTTGATAAGTTTGATAGTGCTTCACAAAGGGTCATGATACCCATGTTAAAACACAATGGTTAACTCTTGCTCCTTAGAAGAAAAGCTATGACCAACCTAGACAGCATACTAAAAAGCAGAGACATTACTTTGCTGACAAAGGTCCATCTAGTCAAAGCTATGGTTTTTCCAGTAGTCATGTATGGATGTGAGAGATGAACTATAAAGAAAGCTGAGTGTCAAAGAATTGATGTTTTTGAACTGTGGTGTTGGAGAAGACTCTTGCAAGACCCTTGTACTGCAAGGAGATCCAACCAGCCAATCCTAAAGGAAATCAGTCCTGAATATTCATTGCAAGGACTGATGCTGAAGCTGAAGCTCCAATACTCTGGCCACCTGATGTGAAGAACTAACTCATTGGAAAAGACCCTGATGCTGGAAAAGATTGAAGGGGATGACAAAGGATGAGGTGGCTGTATGGCATCATCAACTCAATGGACATGAGTTTGAGTAAACTCCAGGAGTTGGTGATGGACAGGGAGGCCTGGAGTGCGGCAGTCCATGGGGTCGCAGAGTCGGACACAACTGAACTGACTGAATTCTAATAAATAACTGCTCAGAGTATATAGAAGAAGATCCAGCTGGACCAAACCTTTCCTTTTAATTGTAGCTGTAAAGGTTTTTCTTTTTAACTAGTGAATAGAAGCAATGACTGATATCAGACCCACTATATATAAATTTGTGGAATATTATATATAGGTATTCAGAGTACATTTTAATTAATTTTTATTCTAGAAGGTGAGCTTATTCACTCTCTATGCAGTTTTTTGCCATCTTCAACCTAAGGGACCCTTTCACAGTATTATTTGCTTCAGTTTAAAGAATTATTAGATATTACTTTACTAAGGAAACTTCAAGGATCTCCAGATGAGCAAATCAGGAAAGCAGCACCTCTTTCAGAATTCTGGCATGTCAGGCTTATTTCTAAGTGTGCTTTATATTATAAATGATTTCTAATTCACATTTTATTTATAATTCTATGGATTTGTCTTCAGTGATCTGCTAAAACTATCTAAAACTAGTATCACTGAAATGTCAAAGCTTCATTTTGACTCATCTTACCTGCAAAATATCTTCTAATTAAGCCAAAGTGCCACTTTTCTTATTTTTCTTGCTTCTTCCTGGCTATAAATTAGGCCTGGGTACATATAGATTTCCTACGCTGACACCTATTCCCTTACTAGTCCCAGAGTGACTCAATTTTAAGTTTTCATTTGTCAGTTATAAAATCCCTGAGATCCTAAAGACAGCTCTTCGCAAGGGAAGACTTAATTTCAGTTAGAAGAAAATATATAAACAAAAGGGAGCCAAGTACTTCAAGAAAAAGGTTCTTATTCTTCTTCACATTTTCAATTTCAGCACAAGTTGGAATACAGAAAGCCTAGGATATCTTTTATTTCTCGTGGCATTTTGTATATATTTTTTGCATGGTACGTTCAACACCTCATGAAGAATGCTCCCCTGCTATAAGGGGAGCATTGAGGTAAGAAAAAACACAAGGCCAGAAGGAGATAAGACATGGTTCTTCTATGTCACTTTCATGAACCCGAATTATAACTCATTATATTTAATTAACTTTGGCTCCAAAAATCACTGCAGAAGGTGACTGCAGTCATGAAATTAAAAGATGCATACTCTTTTCAAGTAAAGCTATGACAAACCTAGACAGCATATTAAAAAGCCGAGACATTACTGCTGACAAAGGTCCATATAGCCAAAGCTATGTTTTTTCCAGTAGTTGTGCATGGATGTGAGAGTTGGACCATAAAGAAGGCTGAGTTCTGAAGAACTGATGCTTTCAAACTGTCATGCTGGAGAAAACTCTTGAGAGTCCCTGCGACAGCAAAGCTATCAAACCAGTCAATCCTAAAGGAATTCAATCCTGAATATTCACTGGAAGGACTGATGCTGAAGCTCCAACATTCTGGCCACCTGATGCAAAGAGCCAACTCATTGGAAAAGACCCTGATATGGGGAAAGATTGAGGGCAAGAGGAGAAGGGAATGACAGAGGATGAGATGGCCAGATGGCATACTGACATGAGTTTGAACAAGCTCTGGGAGATGGTAAAGGACAGAGAAGCCTGGTGGCTGCAGTTCATGGGGTTGCAGAGTTGGATGTGACTTAGCACCTAAACAACAACAAACAACAACATAATGCCAAATTACTAAAAAGATAGGTGGAACAGAATTAAAGGCACAATTGCTTAAAATGTATAAAAGAACAAAAAAAATTTAAAAAGATATAGCCCCTCTAAAGGATGGAGACTGTGTGGATCACAATAAACTGTGGAAAATTCTGAAAGAGATGGGAATACCAGACCACCTGACCTGCCTCTTGAGAAACCTATATGCAGGTCAGGAAGCAACAGTTAAAACTGGACATGGAACAACAGACTGGTTCCAAATAGGAAAAGGAGTACGTCAAGGCTGTATATTGTCACCCTGCTTATTTAACTTCTGTGCAGAGTACATCATGAGAAACACTGGGCTGGAAGAAGCACAAGCTGGAATCAAGATTGCTGGGAGAAATATCAATAACCTCAGATACGCAGATGACACCACCTTTATGGCAGAAAGTGAAGAGGAACTAAAAAGCCTCTAGATGAAAGTGAAAGAGGAGAGTGAAAAAGTTGGCTTAAAGCTCAACATTCAGAAAATGAAGATCATGGCATCTGGTCCCATCACTTCATGGGAAATAGAAGGGGAAACAGTGGAAACAACGGCTGACTTTATTTTTCTGGGCTCCAAAATCACTGCAGATGGTGACTGCAGCCATGAAATTAAAAGACGCTTACTCCTTGGAAGAAAAGCTATGACCAACATAGATAGCATATTGAAAAGCAAAGGCATTATTTTGCNAGAGCTTCTTGATGAAAGTAAAAGAGGAGAGTGAAAAAGTTGGCTTAAAGCTCAACATTCAGAAAACTATGATCTTGGCATCCAGTCCCATCACTTCATGGGAAATAGATGGGGAAACAGTGGAAACAGTGGCTGACTTTATTTTGGGTGGTTCCAAAATCACGGTAGGTGGTGATTGCAGCCATGAAATTAAAAGATGCTTACTCCTTGAAAGGAAAGTTATGACCAATCTAGATAGCATATTAAAAAGCAGAGATATTACTTTGTCAAGAAAGGTCCATCTGGTCAAGGCTATGGTTTTTCCAGTGGTCTTGTGATAGTTGGACTACAAGCAGAATTGATGCTTTTGAACTGTGGTGTTGGAGAAGACTCTTGAGAGTCCTTTGGACTTCAAGGAGATCCAACCAGTCCATCCTAAAGGAGATCAGTCCTGGGTGTTCACTGGAAGGAATGATGTTGAAGGTGAAGCTCCAATACTTTGGCCACCTGATGGGAAGATTTGACTCATATGAAATGATCCTGATGCTGGGAAAGATTGAGGGCAGGAGGAGAACAGGATGACAAAGGATGAGATGCCATCAATCTGTGGCTTCACTGACTCAATGGACATGAGTTTGGGTAAACTCTGGTAGTTGGTGACGGACATGGAGGCCTGGTGTGCTGCGGTTCATGGGGTCTCAGAGAGTCAGACACAACTGAGCCACCAAACTGAACAGAAGTCATTAAAATGCAATTGTTGTTGTTGTTTCTCAGTTGCTCAGTCATGTCTGACTCTTTGTGACCCCATGGAATATAGTGGCCAGGCTCCTCTCTTTCTCTGTCCTCCACTATTTCTCATAGTTTTCTCAAATTCCTGTCTTTTGAGTCAGTGATGCTATCTAACCAGCTCATCCTCTGCCACCCCCTTCTTCTTTTGCCGTCAATATTTCCCAGCATCAGAGTCTTTTCCAATGAGTCAGCTCTTCACATCAGGTGACCAAAGTATTAGAGCTTCAGCTTCAACATCAGTCCTTTCAGTGAATACTCAGGGTTTAGGACTGACTGGTTTGCTCTCCTTGCAGTCCAAGGGACTCTCAAATGTCTTCTCCAGCACCACAATTTGAAAGCAACAATTTTTTGGCACTCAACCTTCTTTCTGGTCCAACTCTTACATCCATACGTGACTACTGGAAAAACCATAGTTTTGACTATACGTACTTTTGTCAGCAATGTGATTTCTCTGCTTTTTAATACACTGTCTAGGTTTGTCATAGCTTTCTTTCCAAGGAGCAAATGTCTTTTAATTTGATGGCTGCAGTCACTATCTGCAGTGATTTTGGAGCCCAAGAAAAAAAAGTCTGCCACTGCTTCCATTTTTTCACCTTCTATTTGCCATGATGTGATGGGACCAAATGTCATGATCTTAGTTTATGAATGTTGAGTCATTCCTACACAATTAAAGGCTCCATAAATAATGTCGAAGACAAACCACAAATTCTAAAAGACCTTTGCCACTCATACAGCCCCAAATCATAATATCAAAAATATTAAAGAGAACTTGTTTAGCTCTACAAGAAAATACAAGTAATACAATGAAAAAATGAACCAGGACACAGTCAGGCAATTTATAGAAGAGAGAACCTAAATGACCAAAAAATATGAAAAAATTTTGGGTCATCAGTAATTGGCTTCCCTGGTAGCTCAGCTGGTAAAGAATCTGCCTGCAGTGTGGTAGATCCAGGTTTGATCCCTGTTGTGGGAAAATCTCCTGGAGAAGGGAATGGCTACCCACTCCAGTATTCTGGCCTGGAGAATTCCATAGACTGTATAGTCCACGGGGTCACAAAGAGTTAGACACAACTGAGCGGCTTTCACTTTCATCAATAATCAGAAAAATGCAAATGAAAACATATTTTGCACCCTATCAAGTAATACTTTGATGCTTTAGAAATCTGATAATACTTGGTATTAGTGACGATGTAAAGAAATGGCATCTCTAACACATGACTAGTAATGCACATTGGAGCAACTTTGGAGGCCAATTTGGCAATAGCTGATAAAGGTTAAAATCTGTACCTGTTATGTACCAGGCAGCAATTCCACTTATAGAAATACACCATAGAGAACATTGTTTTGGTACAAGGAGATGTGTACATGTATGCTCACAGTAGCATTCTTTGTTATTGCCAAAAGGAGGTGGGGAGGAAAAAGATTTAAATAAGTGGATAAATTGTGGAATAGCTCCTCATCTGTTATAATGAACAGATAAACTGGATCTAAATGCTTTCCTATGAAGAGTTCTCAAAACCATTGTTGAGTGAAAAAAGACAAATTTCAGGGATTTTCTGATGATGTTTGTCTCTGGAGATGGAAGCGGGGAAGTAGCATGACACAAAGGAACACTGTCTCTAGTTTTTAATGTCTTCAAAAATCTGAAGCAAATAAAATACACCGTTAATATGTGTTATTTCTGAATAGTGTGCACCAATGTCTTTGTTATATTGCTTTCCATGCTTTCTGTGAGCCTGAAACTTTTCAGAATAAAATAACTAGTAACTTTTAATGTGGAGAAATAGAGTAAGAAGC
Source organism: Neotragus moschatus (assembly GCA_006410615.1). Classification (NCBI taxonomy): domain Eukaryota; kingdom Metazoa; phylum Chordata; class Mammalia; order Artiodactyla; family Bovidae; genus Neotragus; species Neotragus moschatus. The sequence goes on from SJYA01000117.1 coordinate 366,250, forward strand.
TGCTTTGCAAAGACTAAGTACATAGATGTGTAAATTTTCCTTTGGTGAGAAAATTGACCAAATAAGTTTGTCTGTGTGTTTGTGAGTGTGTGTGTGTGTGTGAGAGAGAGAGAGATGCTCTAAGCAGTGCAAGCAGCCAGGTTGTGTTTCTTTGCAGGAGAGACCTCATAATGACAACTTCAACGACACTTTCTAGTCAGAGATCAGAGCTCCCTGGACACTGGCACACCCCTGGGTGGACACTTGTCCATTGCCCAGGACAATGTGTGCTGCTATTGACTCAGGGCACTTCCTACTGTTCTCCCAGAGAAGGCAGCCAAGCAACAAATCCAGAACAAAAACTGTCACCCATTCCTGGCTCTCTCAGTATTTTTCATAGACCCCAATTTCATCTATTTGCTTATTGACTTAAATCTGATATGGGACATAATGCCATTGGTTTGATCAGATGTAGTTTTTTAGATTACTTTAGCCATCATGAATACAACTGGGAATAAGAGTGATCCCCAGCCCATTTACTTTTGAGGCTAATCCTGACACCAGCTCAGGTTTTCTGAAGGATAACAACTGGAAAATGTTACCACCACTTATTTAACAGAGGATCAGCTGCTGATTTTCTGGGCTTTATATTCTGAGTTGCCATTCAGATACATACAGAAACAACAACTTCTTGACATAAGGGCTTAGAAGTTCAGTGGCCCCACAGTTGAGATCAGTTTATCGCTGCGTTGTGTCCAGATTGCTGGCCTGCTCAGCACACAGGAATGCTTGATTTACATGCTACTTTTTGGAACTAATAAACACTTCTTCCTAATGCACGGCTAGTTGGCAGAAGCCCTGACTTAGTGTTCTTGGCTTTTTGAAGCTTACCACAGGAGATAAAGTAGTGAATTCTGTTCCAAAGAATCACCGCAAATTTATAAATATTGTGTGTCAGTAAATGTGACATTAAAATAGAATTTCTATCTGATCGTATTGGTGACTGTTATTTGCACAGCAGTCTGCCTACAATGCAGGAGACCTGGGTTCGATCCCTGGGTCGGGAAGATCCCCTGCAGAAGGAAATGGCAACTCACTGCAGTACTCNCAAAGAATCACCGCAAATTTATAAATATTGTGTGTCAGTAAATGTGACATTAAAATAGAATTTCTATCTGATCGTATTGGTGACTGTTATTTGCACAGCAGTCTGCCTACAATGCAGGAGACCTGGGTTCGATCCCTGGGTCGGGAAGATCCCCTGCAGAAGGAAATGGCAACTCACTGCAGTACTCTTGCCTGGAAAATCCCATGGATAGAGGAGCCTGGTAGGCTACAGTCCATGGAGTCACAAAGAGTCGGACACGACTGAGCGACTTAAATTTCACTTTTCACTTTCTGAAATAAGGTGAATGCACTTATTCCTGAAGGAAGGGACAAGATAAAATTTATAATCTTTTTCCTTCATTCTCATAATCCAAATTTTTCTAACCTTCACTGTGACAATGTAAACTTCTGGTGACAGGAACTTGGTGCTACTTATTTAGTCCAGTGCCTGGCACCTAGCTGATATCTGTAGAGAATACTGTAGATATCAGATGACCACATGGATCATGTTTGCCTTATCTAACCAGGACACAAGAAGCATATTTTACCCTCTGGTCTCAAAAGAAGGAATAAGAAAACAGTAACAAAAAAGAACTAAAAATACTAGGATTCAAATAATTTTCAATCAAGAGAACAAATGAGGAATCACAAATACAATTGTGATTCCAGAAGGAAAAGTAAACATTTCACACTAAAATCTGTTATGATAAACTGCTAAGTAATTCATCTGTATCTAAAGGACAATTCTTTATACTGAAGAACAAGGACCAGGATATTCATTTTTCTGTGTATACCTACACATACTTACAAACAGGAAACTCTTACTTTCATTTAAACCCTAAAACTTCTAATTTTTAGGGTAGAAAAGTAAGGTCATGGCATCCATTCCATCAGTTCAGGTTAGTTCAATTCAGTCACTCAGTCGGGTCTGACTCTTCGGGATTCCATGAATCACAGCACACCAGGCCTCCCTGTCCATCACCAACTACTCCTGGAGTTCACTCAGACTCATGTCCATCGACTCAGTGATGCCATCCAGCCATCTCATCCTCTGTTGTCCCCTTCTCCTCCCGCCCCCAATCCTTCCCAGTATCAGGGTCTTTTGCAATGAGTCAACTCTTCCCATCAGGTGGCCGAAGTATTGGAGTTTCAGCTTTAGTATCAGTTCTTCCAATGAACACTCAGGATTGATCTCCTTTAGGATAGACTGGTTGGATTTCCTTGCAGTCCAAGGGACTCTCAAGAGTCTTATCCAATTCCATAGCTCAAAAGCATCAATTCTTCAGTGCTCAGCTTTCTTTATAGTACAACTCTCACATCCATACATGAATACTGGAAAAACCATAGCCTTGACTAGACAGACCTTTGTTGACAAAGNGCAGGAGGAGAAGGGGACGACCAAGGATGAGATGGCTGGATGGCATCACTGACTCGATGGGCATGAGTCTGAATGAACTCCGGGAGTTGGTGATGGACAGGGAGGCCTGGTGTGCTATGATTCATGGGGTCGCAAAGAGTCGGACATGACTGAGCGACTGAACTGAACTGAACTGAACTGAAGGATATAGAGATGGGAACAGAGAATAAAGAACAATTCTAAAAAATAAATACAAAAAAATAAAAATAAAAATAAAAAATAAATACAGCACTGATATTATCACAGAGTATATTATAAACTCATAACATTAATAATTTATTATTTCTGTCTCTTATGTAATAATAACAACCCTTTACATTTAACTTTTATGTAGCTATACAGAGGAGGTATTCAACTGTAATTTGCATTTTAAAGGTAGATTTCTACTATTACACAAAAAAATTCACCAATTTTGAAGAATTATTGGATATATTTAATACTGCAAGCAAAAGAAAAAGAATGAGTCATATATTAAGTATTCCTGAATATTCAGTAGCCTGTGTTTATTTTTTAAGACCACAGTGCTATACAGGCATCAAAATTACAATGGACACAAACCCATTCATCAATAAATTTCACTTGCAGGAAAAACATTTTAATAAATTAAAATCAGATTTTTTTTTTTTTTTTTGATGAATAGTACTCATGACTGACTTGTAATGATCCTCCGTATCTCTCAGTTTCCTTACCTGTACTCTGGGCACAATAATATTGTTCTATTTACTTCACAAGATTATTGTAAGATAAATTATACGAGTTGTTAGTACAATGCATAGTAAATTTTAAGTGCTCATTAAAATAGCTACTATAAAAAGGCATACTTGTCAATACTATCATTACACTTAGGTTATTTATTATAAATTTGATATTGTTTTGGCTTGTTATTTTAAGACTTTTTTATTGCTATATGAAATGTCACATATACACTGCCTCAACACAGACACTTGCTCTTGCTCCAGCTCTCTTGGTTGTCCTACTTCTCCTATTTGGACCAGGCTCAGGCCTGGTCTGAGACCACTAGCATGCACTAAACTGTGCTTGGTAAACCTGGCTCTGGCCAGGCTCCACTTTATTGGACTCCCTTGTATAGCTTTACATTTCCTATGATTCCATGAAAGGTCTCTAGTATATTATTCCCCTATTGGACCCGTTAATCATCTTGCCTTGGGCCGATTAAGGGCACTTAATTTGGCCTGTCCAACACTCTCTCAACTGTCACATCATGGAAGGTTTCAAGTTAGGAAAATCTGTTTGTGCATGGGTCCTGAAATTATCACCCAATAGCCATTTCTCTGAGTTAAGACACAGCAAGACTACTATTCAAATTTGTTATCTGAAGAAATTTTGCCTAAGTGTATTTAGTCAGATTGGATCAAGATTTTTTCCCATAAGGAAACAAACGAAGGTCTAGAACTGTGTGGTTCACAGTTGGTGCAGTTATTGTTCCTATAAAGTACTTTGGAAATTTGTGATGATGTTTTTATTTACTTTCTATTTTTTTTTCAGCACTGAACGGGCACCAAGTTTCATTTAAATTTCACCATCATTTTCTTCTGAGGTGTTGGGTCAACTCCAGCTATCAGTAAACTAGAATCAGTGCCTGATTCATTATCTAGTTATTTGAAATTAAGACTCCTGAAACTTCCTATTAAAGCCAGCCACTGCAAGCAAACACCAAACACAAGGAGGGTGACAATCAGATGGTGGGATGAAGGAAATGATCCCTTAGTCCTTCTGGGCTTTGCAAAGGAAGATCAAGTCAGCAATTTCCAAATAACCTTGGGGATACAGAATATATGGTTCAGCACAACTCTTCCTCATTCAAGGGCCACTTCCTTAAGTGCCTTAATCTACACTGCAGGGATATGCTGCAGATTTTCAATTTCTTCTTTGTGCTCTCCCTTCAAGTGTAAAATAGTAGCCTGGTATTCTGCTTAAAGTACTTCAATCCCAGTTTTCCTTCTGTGTCTTGTTTTTGAGAGTGGTCAGACTGCTTGGAGTCGGCCAAGAGTTCTATCATCTTGCTCAGTGAGGTTGTGGTCAGGCTTCTTCCTGAACAGCACCTTCCATATGCTCATTTTCCATGTCTTCAAAATGGAGTTATGAGGTCAAATCAAAGACAAAGCCAGAGACTTCCTTAGGCATCTCCTTTGATTTCAGTTTTGTGGCACTTCCTTTGCCTTCTTGGTGTGGCCCCTGATGATGTTCAAATGGCAATAAGTAGGCACAGGTTAAGGATTCTAGAGTTCCTACACTGCTCTAGAAGGAATTATCCCACGTCCCACATGACTTTTGAATGCCCTATCAGATATACATGTAGGTGAAATTCTTTTTTTTTTAATAAAATTATTTGAACTTGGATCTGCTGCTGCTGCTGCTAAGTCGCTTCAGTCGTGTCCGACTTTGTGCAACTCCATAGACGGCAGCCCACCAGGCTCCCACCATCTCTGGGATTCTCCAGGCAAGAACACTGGAGTGGGTTGCCATTTCCTTCTCCAGTCCATGAAAGTGAAAAGTGAAAGTGAAGTTGCTCAGTCATGTCCGACTCTTAGCAACCCTATGGACTGCAGCCTACCAGGATCTAATGATATATAAACAAAAAGTTGGGTTTGTTTGATACGGTTTAACTCATGCTGAATCTTCTAGGATGCAACTATTGAGATCGGAAGAATATTATGCTTTTCTTTGTTCAAAACTTTACTGAGTATCATTGTACACCATTTCAGATTACATGCCAAGGGCAGTGTCATATATGGGAGGAGTTGCCATGATATAATATGTATAATAAACTGAATTTATAGATATGCCATTCTTTTATGTGAGTGTGTGCATACATATATGTGTGTATATATAATGTACATCTATATGTATGAACATGTACAGCCTATTTTTAAATGTCAAATACAAAGAAAAAGCTTTCAATATTTAGTTGAATTTTTGAAATTGGGTTTTATAGTTTTGTCCACAATCAAACAGTTATCAGTGTACTTTTATGCTCCAAACATTTTTTTCTAATGGAGCAATCAGACTGTTAAATTAAATTAAAACATTACAAAGACCTACTAATATTTCACACTAATGTTCACCTGAACACTCTGCTCTTCCATTTCCCCATGTTTCTAATTTCTAATCTCATTAAAATTATTAATTACAAACTTATCTATTATACACATTTGCTATAAATGACTTCTTTATGTGTTCTATCATAGTTGTACCCAAGTTGTAAACAAATTGAAATACTTTATTATAAATTAGTTTCATTTTATGTCTCCCTTAGATTAGTGAGGAAATTATATTGACTTTTAAGAACTGTGTGTGAAGGTAAGTTATACTCTCTATAAACTTTATTTCAGGAAAGAAATACTACCGAATACTTGTCATAAACGAGACCAGTACATTTTCCAGAGTTGAGAAACACGGACATCGAAAGGAGTTATACTAACCTCCTTTCCCATTCTTAATAATCACTCAGCACATTAAGTCTTTGTTTATTGTAGGAAACAGATAAAAGCCTGGGTTTCTAACTGTGTAACCCTGGCAAAGCTACTTTATTTCTCTGTTTCCTCATCTGTAAAATGGGAATAATAATATCCATTCATAGGGTTGATTTCAAGGTTAAATGAATATACATATAAAATATCTACAAAAGTGCTTGGCACATAACTGTTCAACGAGGATTAGGTATTATTTTTGTTGTTATATTCTAGGCCTAGAATGTTCCTTTTTTGCTTTCTTGATTAAAGAAAAAAACCACTCGTATGAATGAAGACACTAATCAGTGGGAAAAGATGTAGGAAATGAAGACATGGTTTCTTTTCCTAAAGAAGTGAGAACTTTAGAAAAACATACAATTGGTGGAAGAGTGATAATACATTTCTGATCAATATGGAAATCTGTACTGGATGAAATGTTTAGGAAATTATGGGGGTAGGGGGCAACATTATCCTTTAATACCAATATATCAGTACTTGGATTTATTCTTCTCTGAGTTCCCCAGTTACAACTTATCATTCTTAACATAACACTTTGTCCTTACCCATAATTTGTACTATAACTCTGGCTTGTAAAATAGTTTCATCTATATCTGTTCCCTCAATTTGGCTATAAACTTCAAGGGTAAGAATCATACTGAAGAAAAATTTTGTTTCCCAAAATGTCTGGCAAATTGTCAAAATATATCTCCATGTATTACTGGGTCTTATGTATATTGCTGCTTTTAATCAATGAGACAAGTCTGCTAACTTCTCTAAGTTTCATTTCCTCATGTTTAAAAATGAGAATATTAACATTTGAACTCCTATTTCCTTCCTTCAATGTTTTTTCTTTTTCGGCAGTATGGTGTGGCTTGCAGGATCTCAGTTTCCTGACGAGGGATGGAACTCAGGTCCTGGCATTGAATGCCATAATCCTAACCCATCAGGCCACCACGGAACTTCCTATGCACTCCTTATTTCTTAATAGTGCAGGAGAAACATGAAACAATATAAAGGATGATGTTTTGCAAACTTAACAGAATTCATAAATGTAGAGTGTACAGCTAACAAATTGATGACTATTTTTCCACAAATATGTTACACTTATTACATTGTTTAAAGTGATTTCATCTTGTCCAGAAATAATTTTTTAAAATAAAACAATTTATTTCCAATTTTAATGAAAACAAAGAGAAAATGAATATATGAAAAATATTATTTTATATTAATGTTTAATAAAATATACCTATTTGAATAAGTCAAGGAACCTCCTTAGCAGTCAGCTAATGTCTGACAAAGTTTAACAAACTGGAATACCATGCTAGTTATTTTTTCATTAATGACTTCATACTTATTTGATACTTCAAGCACATTAAACAAAGTTTCTTAGCCTGCCAAATGATAAGATTATACTGCTGTGCATCCTTTTTTTATCATGGCTGTTTTCAATGTGTGAGTGTGTGTGTGCATACCTGTGTGTTTTGAGATGTCTTAAGAACCTTTAGTGATGACATACAGTCATCTGATTTTGAAAAAGCCCACTTCACAAATTAGCCAATGTATCAAAAACAAGCTTTTTTTAAAACATACATTTTTAAGGTGCAAAAGGCAACAATGCTCCTTGGCCCTCCAATTAAATCCTTATCTGTACCTTGGTCACATGCTAAAAGGCTTTCTTGACATTTGAAATGGAATTACAATATATACAATACATATATTTATAAATTTATTATATAATTGAAAACAGTTTTCCCCCTCACTTCATAATAGCTTAAATGATTAACAAAGATATTAAGGCACCCTATCCAGTGACAAACTATGGAATTTTAAATGCAAACACTATGGATGAACGTGGTATAGATGATTTATCTTTATAAGTGGTAGTTGGCTGAAAATATATGTGTATTTTTGATAAGTCAAAGGAGTCTACCTTAAGAATGTTATCACTATTGTTTGATTTGTGGGCTGTTTTCTATTTGTTACCAAGCAAGCGGTATTAACTTGATCATGAAAATGGAAAGTGTCCGTTGCTAAGTTGTGTCTGACTTTGCAACCCCATGGACTGTAGCCCGCAAGGCTCCTCTGTACATGGGATTCTCCAGGCTAGAATATTGGAGTGAGTTGCTATTCTCTTCTTCAGGGGATCTTCCCCACCCAAGGATCAAACCTGGGTCTCTTGCATTGCAGGCATATTCTTTACCATCTAAGCCACCAAGGAAGCCCAACTTGATTATACAGGTCCTTTTAAAGTTTCCAAATCGCTTGATCTGTAGTCCACGTCAAAAGTTGGAATGTTCCAGAACCCAGTGTCATAGAAAAGAGCCAAATGGAGGTGGAAATCTTCTCTAACTAGACAATTTTATAACTGAATGTGATCAAATAGTGCTATTTAAATATATATAAATATATGCTATAAAATAGCTGAGCACTGAAGAATCAATGCTTTTGAACTGTGGTGTTGGAGAAGACTCTTGAGAGTACCTTGGGCTGCAGGGAGATCCATCCTAAAGGAGATCAGTCCTGGGTTGGAAGGACTGATGTTGAAGCTGAAACTCCAATACTTTGGCTACCTGATGTGAAGAGCTGGCTCACTGGAAAAGACCCTGATGCTGGGAAAGATTGCGGGCAGGAGAAGGGGACAACAGAGGATGAGATGGTAAGATGGCATCACCAACTCGATGGACATGGGTTCGGGTGGACTCTGGGAGTTGGCGATGGAGAGGGAGGCCTGGTGTGCTGCAGTTCATGGGGTCGCAAAGAGTTGGACACGACTGAGCGAGTGAACTGAACTGAACTGAAATAGTGCTAATTACCTATGGTATTCAGATAATGAGACAGGTATATCAGAAATAATCCTGCTACTTTTAATGAGACATATAAAGAAGGAGATATTTTCCTAATTGGATTTGAATTATAATTCAGTTGATATATTATAGGTTATCCTTAACAGTTAATCTTAGAAATTATAGAAATAATATACAAGAAAATTTTGGTTACTTCTAAAAATCTTTTATAAATATATATAATAGTATATATAGATAATGTGTAATAATAACAATTCACTTTATATGCTCCAAAAGAAATACTGAACTGGGGTGAAATACAGAAAGTTAAAAGAAAAATGAGCCCAAATTTTCTTTTTCAGAGACTTCTGTTATTCAACCAATTTAATCTCAGTATAATCTTAGATATGAAATTCCCACATTATTTCTTTTTCTGACACCATTTTTAGAGAGAGCACTGTAATTTATGATTTTATCTTATCCCAATGCTATAAATATGACAATAGATTCTTTCAGTCTACCTTGCAGCCACAACTTATCATTTCTGCATACTTTCTCAATGTTGGTGTGAAACTAAACCAAACACTATTTTTTTAATGGAAAAGTCACTGACAAATGTAATTTTATATGTGAGTTTGAGTTAATTGTATATTCATATAAACCAAGAAATAACATGTACATCACATGTTTTGTTCATCAAATGAAATACTTCCTAGCTCACTACTATCTGTTCAAAACATTCATTTTATTTTCATGTATTACTATCGGCAATAAAGTCACTCCTTTTTGTGACCTCCTTATGATAGGTAAATGAAAACTATCTTTTTTTGTGTGTTTGGGTGTGTATGGTCTTTGGATAACTACATAAAAATGATCAAACGGGAAACTTAAGAAAAAGTAATTTGCAAATAAGTGACTATCTCAGATTTTTTATATCATAAATATACACTTGTTGTAAATACTCAGACAAAAGGAAGTATTCTTCCACAGTAGGATGGAGGTGCCCAATCAGTGGAAAGAGGAAGTACCTCTTCGTTTCTCCTTTTTAATCCTACATTATACAGATAAAGAAAGAAAGATCTGGGTTAATTAAATGACTAAGCTATAACAACAGTGAATATTTAGAAAAACTGGGTTAGTCCTACTCAGAAAAAAGTGTAGAAGATTTGTAATCCAAATCCCAATTTCTATAATATTTATATAGTTAAGGAAAGAAAAAGTTTGTGATTGATAACTCCCCAGTTATAAAATGTTGTGATGATATTCCATCTACTAAAAATTTTAATTACTTAGTTACTTCTTTTAAGACTAGAACACTGAGAAATTAATGAGAGACAAGAAAGTCACTCAAATAACCAAAGTATTTTTCTAATCTGTAAATGGACTTAAACTGTCTTTATGTTTTGTTTTCAGACAAGANAAAGAAAAAGTTTGTGATTGATAACTCCCCAGTTATAAAATGTTGTGATGATATTCCATCTACTAAAAATTTTAATTACTTAGTTACTTCTTTTAAGACTAGAACACTGAGAAATTAATGAGAGACAAGAAAGTCACTCAAATAACCAAAGTATTTTTCTAATCTGTAAATGGACTTAAACTGTCTTTATGTTTTGTTTTCAGACAAGAAGTTTCAAGACCATTTTAATAGGTAGAGATTTATAACAATGTAAAATTGATGTCCTATGAATTAAGTGCACAATTCCTACTCCTGTCCCATAAAACAAATGGAAAGGACATACAGAAGCTCTTTAGGAAGATGGCGGAGGAATAGGATGGGGAGACCACTTTCTCCCCAGCAAATTCATCCAAAGAACATTTCAACGCGGAGGAAAATCTACAAAACAACTTCTGAATGCTGTCAGAGGTCGTCAGGCATCCAGAATAGCAGAACATTGTCTTCAAAAACAGGTAGGAAGAANGTATGGCAAAATGAGTACAGTATTGTAAAGCAAAACAAACTAAAAAAATAAAAATTAAAAAAAAGAAAAAAGAAAAAAAAGAAAGGACATACAAAGGATTCACCCTGCCACTATTATCAACAAGACTCAATAATATACTCAACATAAACCTCTCTCTTCTGTCTTATTGATTTTTAAAATCACACTCAGCCTATATGTTCACTTTTTTCTTTAGAAGATGATGTCAACATTCACATCTGATAAAATGTACTAAGAAGCACTTTATAGTCTATAAACATGACCTATGGATAAATATTTGTAGGTGACTACAATCCTAATTTTCAGTAATTTAATTTTCTGTAATATCTATAAGTATTAAAACATTTCTACTTTTCTTGGTATTATAGTTTTCCCACTATTTTTAAAAATCTGAAATGTGATTCAAGTTTTGAGATATTTTCAGAAAGTCATGTTTTCCACTGAAATCCAACAACAAAAAGTAATTTGGCCACAACCAAAACTCCTTTCTCCCATCTTAAAATCCTTTTAAGGTACTAATAAGTTTCACTTCCCAGTTTTTAGGTTATTGTGTTACTAGTGAAGTAGAGTAGTATGAATTTCCTCCAGAGCCAGTGGTTCCCCTTTATTTCCAGAGGCTTCTGAAAATGTTATCTTGGAATTGAAGGGGTGACTTGGGCTTCTTAGGAAAAATGGTAATAAGAGATATGTTGGGGGTGTCTCAGTAAGCTTGAGCTACCATAACAACAAACCACAGACTGGGTGGCTTAAACAAGAAGTTATTTTCTCAGAGTTATGGAGACCAGAAGTCCAAGATCAAGGTGCCAGCATCAAGGTTTCGATTTCTGATGTGAGCTTTCTTCCTGCTTGCAGATAGCCACCTTCTCACTTTGTCCTCACATGGAGGGCTGGGGTTGGGGGTCAGAGAAGAGCAAGTTCTCTGATATCTCTNTAAACAAGAAGTTATTTTCTCAGAGTTATGGAGACCAGAAGTCCAAGATCAAGGTGCCAGCATCAAGGTTTCGATTTCTGATGTGAGCTTTCTTCCTGCTTGCAGATAGCCACCTTCTCACTTTGTCCTCACATGGAGGGCTGGGGTTGGGGGTCAGAGAAGAGCAAGTTCTCTGATATCTCTTCTTGTAAGAGCACTAATCCCATAATGAGGGTCCCAACCTTATTACCTCATCTAAATCACTGCAGATGGTGATTGCAGCCATGAAATTAAAAGATCTTTACTCCTTGGAAGAAAAGTTATGGCCAACCTAGTTAGCATATTCAAAAGCAGAGACATTACTTTGCCAACAAGGATCCATTTAGTCAAGGCTATGGTTTCTCCAGTGGTTATGTATGGATGGGAGAGTTGGATTGTGAAGAAAGCTGAGTGGCAAAGAATTCATGCTTTTGAACTGTGGTGTTGGAGAAGACTCTTGAGAGTCCCTTGGACTGCAAGAAGATCCAACCAGTCCGTTCTAAAGGAAATCAGTCCTGGGTGTTCATTGGAAGGACTGATGCTAAAGCTGAAATTCCAGTACTTTGGCCACCTCATGAGAAGAGTTGACTCATTGGAAAAGACTCTGATGCTGGGAGGGATTGGGGGCAGGAGGAGAAGGGGACGACCAAGGATGAGATGGCTGGATGGCATCACTGACTCGATGGACGTGAATCTGAGTGAACTCCAGAAGATGGCGATGGACAGAGAGGCCTGGCGTGCCAGCAATTCATGGGGTCTCAAAGAGTCGGACACTACTGAGTGACTGAACTGAACTGAACTGAACTGAAACCTAATTATCTCCCAAAGATCTTACCTCCAAATACCATTGCTTTGGGGGTTAGGAATTCACTGTATGAATTGAGGGAAACAAATTCAGTCCACAGCAAAGGGCTGAAGAGAGACAAGCACAGGCTGCAGGCCTGATTCTAGCTCTTCCCTGGATCCTGTCCATTTTTCAACAGCATCCCTCCCTTTCTGGGTCAAATCCACTTTCTTAGGGTTGACCCCTCCTTCCAAATATTTTATTTTAACCAAGACATCCTCCCGCAATTATTCCACAGGGAAGAGACAAACTAGAAAAACCAAGAAATGTCATTCATACAGCCCTGGTCTTTCCTCGGGTGAAATGCATCTGAAGACAAATTAGAAATGACAATATTTCACTTGAAGAAGAAATATCACTATTAAAATGGTATTCCAGAACTATACAAAATAGGAATGCATATATTGTTAATGTCATCTTGTTCTACTACTCAACTACCATCTTTGTGCTACATTATTAACTACAGACACAAAGTAGGCATTAAACAAGTGTTAACTTATGCTCCTCTCTCTTCCCCTCCACTATATCCTGCCTCTTTCCTTCATCTTACTTTGTCAAAGAGGCTCTTTGGAAATGTTTTCTGTGGAGCCAAAATCTTGGTAGTATTAAGTACTTACCTATTGTTATTAATTCCTCTATATCTAGAAAACTGTATTAGCTCTGCAATGCATTCCAAACTAAAAACAAGTCAATTTTCATGCACGTACTTAAAAACATGTATCTAGACCTCCTAAGAGGTGAATTTAAAAACTTGATAAGAATAAATAGGCTTTGAACAGAATATGGCAAAGGTGATGGGATGCCAGTGGCATGATTATACTGTATTATATACGATTCCATCTTAGTAAGCCTGAACGAAAAAAAAAATTTATTCAAGTAACAAAGGTTTACTGTATAGCACAGGGAACTATAATCAATATCTTGTAATAATGTATAATGGAAAATAATTTCAAAAATAATATACATGTGTTATGTATAACTGAGTCACCTTGCTATGCACCTAAACAAAACATTGCAAGTCAACTATACATCAATAAAATATATATATTAAGAAAAAATTTCGGTTACTTGTTAAAGAAATAAGCTGGCATGATGTAAGAATCATGTGGCAAAGAATTGTGTGTTACACCCATTTGCTGAGGGCATCCCCCAACTGAGATTCAGCAAGAAAATGGGGACCTTAGTTAGGCAGCTACAAGGAAATTAATTCTGCCAACAATCTGAATGAGCATGGAAGCAGATTCTTTTTTATTCCAGCCTCCAGATGGGGATGCAACCTGGTCAACACCCTGATTTGCAGCTTTATGAGATGAAACAGAAGATCTAGCTAAACCCTGCACAGACTTCTGACCTGTGGGAAATGTGAGATATAAAATGTGTGCTGATTAAAGCTACAGAATTTAACACACTACTCTCTCTCTAGATATGATAATTTATAACTATGGGCTTATATGAGCTTCAGTGGGCTCACAGATGTTTACCTAGTCCACCTTCACAAAATGGTGCCTCTTTGAACTACAAACCAGGAAAGAAAGATAGCGCTAAGTCATGTCCAACTCTTGCGATCCCATGAACTGTAGCCTGCCAGGCTCCTTTGTCCATGGGATACTCCAGGCAAGAATACTGGAGTGGGTTGCCATTTCCTTCTCCAGGGAAACTTCCGACCCAGGAACTGAACTCTCAGAACCTATGCCTAATACTTATCCAACTAGGAATCTAACTCTAAGAAAATAAGGCCAAGAAAAACCAAGAGTTCCCTGTTTTATATGCCAAAACTCACATGATAGTTTCCTGCATGCAGCAGGGAACTTTGGTATGTATAACTAACATCAGAGCTACCTACATTCTTCAGAGGATACCCTATTCTCTGTTTTAGGCACCAGTGTGACAATAAAGCCAGAGAAAACCAAAATCCTTCCATGGGACCCCATGGAGCAGGGGTCCCCAACCTCTGGGATCTGATCTAACACCTGATGATCTGAAGTGGATCTGATGCAACAGCAACAGAAATGAAGTGCACAATAAAGGTAATGCACTTGAATCATCCTGAAACCATCCTTGCTCCCCTCCCACCCCCATCCATGGAAAAACTGTTTTCTAGGAAACCGGTCCCTGGTGTCAAAGGGTTGGGGACCCCGGTACAGAGCATGAAGAGAAGAGAAGCGATGGTGCTACCTCCAGAAAGCACTTGCAGTCCTGTCAAGTCAGGTATAGGAGTCAGGTGAGGTGTCAGCTACCCAAGCAACAAGTCTAGGGTGGAGGGGGATTTGGATTTGGAAGTAAATACCAAACTAATGGACCAGTGTGTAGAAGAAATTAGCTGTCAGACACACATTAAAAAAAAAAAAAATCAAGTCTAAAAAAAAAAAGGAATATAGGCTTTGGAATCAGACTGCCTAAGTCTGACTTAAAGTGATCTGTGTGACTTCGGGGAAGTTACAGCATTTCTTTAAGCATCAGATTGTTTTACCTGTAAAATCAGGATACAATAGTGTCTCTCTTACAGAGCTGTCATTATGATTAAGTGCTATTATACCTGAATAGCACTTAATATAATGCTTTTCACAGTGTGAACACTCAATATCTGCTAGTCTTATGAAAATCCCTTAAGGTAATCCAAAGTAATGATTTTTGTTTGTACTGATGAGAATAAATGGGATTAATAAAGTGTATATTCCTCTGCCACCCAAAAATATCCTAAGAGGTGGGAAAATGTAACTGTTGGAATTTCCTGTTCAGTCTCCTTGTTTGGATATTATAATTTATATACCTCTATTAGAGAATAGAATCTAGCATCTTAATTTCCAAAATGAGGGAAGAAGGTTGTGTTTTACTTCACACAGAACCTCTATCAAATGAAGAAAACGTTAACATAGTGTAATCCAGGTGCACCCTCACATCTTGGCGATGTATTGCAAACAAATCTTTCTGTGTCTTCTCTTTTCTTCAAATGAAACATCAACTCAGAGGTCCCTAACATTATAAGAGGGCTAATTTCCTTCATTTTGAGGAAAAAAACGTGGATCACCACAGTTTGCATGGTAAAAAGAAAATCAGGGAGTTTTTCAGAATCCTGTTTTTCTCCACCGCTGTCATGTTGCTTCCATCTTCCCTACTTTAAGAGGAATATAGTCAATGTACTCTATGACAAAGACTATAAACCCAAAGACTATTTACCCTACCTGGCTCGTAAATTCTGCTAATCAGATGGATTCTGATAAAGCCAATGATTTAAACTTTTAAAACCTATTCCTTACTCCACCCTCAAACAACAAAAACTTGGCCAGGAGATTCTTGCATGTGTGTGTGCCTGACTCTTTGTGCCCCATGGATTGTAGCCCACCAGGCTCCTCTGTCCCTGGGAATTCTCCAGGCAAGAATACTGGAATGGATTGCCATTTCCTTCTCTAGGAGATCTTCCTGACCCAGGAACTGAACCAATGTCTATTGAATCACCTGCATTGGTAGGTGGGTTATTTACCAGCTGAGCCACCAGGGAAGGCATTTGAGGTCCTCAGTTTCTTTGTAGCAGTGTGTTGGTCATACAATATAGTCTCAAGCAGGTATCTCTCCATAAGGCCCAAGTTAACAGTGGTTCTTGTCCTGGTCTTTTATTAAAGTGCTTTTCTTAACACGAAATTCTTGTTTTAACTTTATAAGGTGTTAGTTAAACAGGGATTTGCTTTACTGACAAAACTAAAATGTAGAATTAAATAAGGATTATATAAATTTTAAAATAAATATTTAAAATCATTAAAACTTACTTTAAGTAAAATGTTAAAAATTCATGTTATTATACTTTTCCTATTTTAATTTCTTTCTTAAGAAATAAACTCCACTTTTAAAAAATCTGAATAACATCTTAATACCTTGAAAGAGAAAGATAAGGTCCACAAAGTTAGAAGATAATGAGTTGTTTCAAAGAAATATTTCTCTAAAATCCTTCTGAGGCAAAAATATATAATTCCTTAAAATATTATCCACTCAGTACCTTGTAATCACCTCTAAATCTAATGGGACATAAGCACATTTCATCAGAGATGAAATTCTTCAATGACTGCTAAAATGAGAATCAAAAAATTATTATAATCTAGTAGTTTGGCTTGCAGCAAGCATTAATCAGAAGTCATAATAAATCCACATGCTTCTTTAGACAGCACATTAGTCAAACAGTTTTCTATGATAACGACATTGACTAATGGGCTCTGAGTTAGAAGGGTCAATCATAAACTCATCAAATGCTTCATTTAATTTCTTAATTTGGACAAACACAATTTGTTTATGGGAAAGATATCAGGTGTTCGTGAATGAATAATGGCTATGAAACCAAACTCCATTAATCAGCTCATGATTACAAATGACTTAGAGATTGTTTATTCTAATTTCATTCATTTGGGTCAACAAAGAAAACATGAGCAAATGAAACCATTTGGAAAAAAATGGCACACTTATTTTTCCATATTTAATAAGGCAATGATAAATATTCTTTCAATAACTATATCAAAAGGACTTTATTACTCAGGTTGATACCATTTCTTTTTCAACTGAGTTGTTAATGCCTATGATTTACAAGGATAGGTAAGAAAAAACAAAACAAAAAAAACAAAGTAACACACTCTTCAGTGCTACTAAAGTTCCACTCATTTTATAAGACTTCTTTCTGATTCCCTAGGTAGGTAGTTACTCCCATGTTTCCACTGCACTTTGTAACATTGCCTGATAACATTGCAGGGTCTTAATATTTGTAAAATAGATGAATGGTTTTGTGGTACTAGGAATGGCAACCTACTCCAGTATTCTTGCTTGGGAAATTGCATGGACCAAGGAGCCTGGAGGGCTATAGTCGATGGGGTTGCAAAGAGTCGGACACAACTGAGCAACATACATTCACTCATGTGCTGTTACAAAGTAGTGTATCTGTTTCAAAATATTTTTTAAAATTAAAGAATAGTTGATTTACAGTGTTGTCCCAATCTCTGCTGTACAACAAAGTGATTCAGTTAAACACATACACACTTTTAGTACTCTTTTCCATTATGATTTATCACAGGATATTCAATATAGTCTCTTGTATTATACAGGGACTGTATAGTACAATACAGGAACTGTTTTGTTCCCTGTATAGGAGGACCTTTTTGTTCATCCATTCTAAATATAATAGTTTGCATCTACAAACACCAAACCCACAGTCCATTCACTTCCCTCCCCCACTTCTCCTTGGCAACCACAAGTCTGTTCTCTTATGTCTGAGTCTGTTTCATAGATAGATTGATTTGTGCTGTATTCTAGATTCCATATATAAGTGATATCATAAGATACTTAGACTTTCTCTTTCTGACCTACTTCACTTGGTATAATACCTCTAGTAGCAGTAAGTATTTGTTTACATGGTTCGGTCTGACACTAAACTCTGAGCTCCAAAGGAGCAGAAACAGCATCTTAGGAATCTTTGCATTTCCATTGCCTAGTATAAACCTTGGCACAACTTTTTATCATTCAGCAAATTCTAAAGAAAAGCACTATATCATATAAAATTCTGATTAAATTAGTGACAATAAAATTTGGAGGTTCTCTGTTTTGAAAGTATCCAAAAACAGTCAATTAAGAAAGAAGCAACTGTTGTTTTTTAATTACTAAAAGACAGCTCTTCTTCCTTTGCATTCTCCTTTCTTTTTCTGTTGTCCTAGCACTGAGGGTGATGAGGCTTCTCATTGCGCTATCGGGGCTGCTGACTGTTCCAGTAGCTATCAAGCACTTGCTGAATAAACTTGATTTGTCCCTTCTGATCTATTCTGTGACCACCTCCACCCTGATCTAGCTGCAAACGGCATGGGCTACACCAAATACATTGCCTTGTCTTTCAGCTACTATTTGGGTTTTGCTAACAGAAGACACTGGCAGTAGACCAGTTAGAGGCAAGAGGAAAGAGGTAAGGTTTCTTTCTTGCTGACCTAGGGGATTGGACAGTGGCTGCCTTTCTCTTCTGAAGGTACAACTTCTGTTGAGATGGCTCACGCTTATGATAAGCTGCCAAATGTTCTATGGCTGCTTTCTTCCCTTTCCCTTCTTAAGCCTAAGGCCTAAGGTGGGAAAGACTCACAGCTCTTGCTAGGCCAGGAATCTTGATAATTTTTCTTAAACCTGCTCAATCCTGCATTAAACTATCTGCTTATGCCTTTGAGTGTGGCATTTATTTCCTGCTGCCACCCTAAGTGGAACACTTGCTTATCGTTGGCTCCTACACTCCCTCCAAGAGGTTTGAGATGCAATCTATATACTATTACAATCAGTATTACACTATCAAGTTAGCTTAATATTGGCCCATCTTTTTTTTGTCCTGGGGTGCTGGTCTCTACCATTATATCTCAATTAACCCCATTGTAACAGTTTCTATTCACGACTTAGACTTTTAACCATGTCATACTGATGGGCTAATGAAGAAAGATTCTGAATGTCTTATCTACTTCTGACTCTATCATTTCAGCTCTCAGTCCTGACCTGTTGAGTCCCAAGTTTCCAGATTTGGGAAAATAAAACATTTTTATTAATATAAAATAAAAATTCCTAACAAGTAAAAGACTATAATAGGCTACTTCATATAGAAACTAACATAAATAAACTAAAACTAATACTATCAGCTTATTTTATAAATAAAATACGTAGGATATAATTTGTAAGCTCTTTTATTTAAATACTTAACAGTCATAAACATCTTTTTGCCTTTTCATACTGTTCACGGGATTCTCAAAGCAAGAATGCTGAAGTGGTTGCCATTCCCTTCTCCAGTGGATTACGTTTTGTCAGAATTCTCCACCACACTCCATCCATCTTGGGTGGCCCTATATGGCATGGCTCATAGTTTCACTGAGTTAGACAAGGCTGTGATCCATGTGATCTGTTTCGTTAGTTTCCTGTGATTCTGATTTTTATTTTGTCAGCCCTCTTGATGGATGAAGATAAGAGGCTTGTGAAAGCTTACTGATGGGAGGGGCTGGCTGTGGGGATAACTGAGTCTTGCTCTGGTGGGCAAGGCCAGGCTCAGTAAATCTTTAATCCAATTTTCTGCTGATGGGTAGGGCTGTGTTCTCTCCCTGTAGTTTGGTCTAAGGTCAAAGTATGGTAGGGGTAATGACCTCCTTCAAAAGGACTTATGCCAGCATACCACAGCTTCCAGGACTGCTGTGGTCAGTGCCCCTGACCCCAAGGCAGACCACTGTCAACCCACAACTCTGCCAGAGACTCCCAGACACTCACAGCCAAGTCTGGCTCAGTCTCTTGAGGTGTCACTGTTCCTTTCTCCTGGGTCCTGCTGCACACAGGTTTTGTTGTGCCTGCCAAGAGTCTGTTTCCCCAGTCCTGTGGAAGTTCTGCAATCAAATCCCACTGGCCTTCAAAGTCAAATTCCATGAACTGAATAAACCAGCACAAAACAAACTGTGGGAAATTCTAAAAGAGATGGGAATATCAGACCACTTTACCTGCCTCCTGAGAAATCTGTGTGCAGGTCAAGAAGCAACAGTTAGAACCAGACACGGAACAATGGACTAGTTACAGATTGGGAAAGGAGTATGTCAAGGCTGTATATTGTCACCCTGCTTATTTAACTAATATGCTGAGTACATCATGCAAAATGCTGGGCTGGATGAAGCACAAGCTGGAATCCAGATTGCCAAAAGAAATATCAATAACCCTCAGATATGCAGATGACACCACTCTAATGGCAGAAAGCAAAGAAGAACTAAAGAGCCTCTTCATGAAGGTGAAAGCAGAGAGTGAAAAGGCTGGCTTTAAACACAACATTCATAAAACTAAGATCATGGCATTCAGTCCCATCACTTCATGCCAAATAGATGGGGAAACAATGGAAACAGTGACAGACTTCATTTTCCTGGGCTCCAAAATCACTGCAGATGGTGATTGCAGCCATGAAATCAAAAGACGTTTACTCCTTGGGAGAAAAGCTGTGACACACCTAAACAGCGTATTAAACATTATTTTGCCAACAAAGGTCTGTATAGTCAAAGCTTTGTTTTTTTCCAGTAGTCGTGTATGGACGTGAGAGTTGGACCATAAAGAAGGCTGAGTGATAAAAAACTAATGCTTTTGAACTGTGGTGTTGGAGAAGACTTGAGAGTCTCTTGGATTGCAAGGAGATCAAACCAGTCCATCCTAAAGGAAATCAACCATGAATATTCATTGGAAGAACTGATGTTGAAGCTGAAGCTCCAATAAGTTGGCTATCTGATGTGAAGAACTGATTCCTTTGAAAAGACCCTGATGCTGGGAAAGATTGAAGGCAGGAGGAGAAGGGGATGACAGAGGACGAGATGGATGGATGGCATCACCAACTCCATGGACAGGAGTTTGAGCAAGCTCCAGGAGTTGGTGATGGGCAGGGAAGCCTGGAGTGGTGCAGTCCATGGGGTCACAAAGAGTTGGACACGACTGAGTGACTGAACAATAACATTTATAAATGCTTCTAACTTATAGAATACACTTCATCAAGTTTTTTTTTAATATTAAATATATTATAAAAAAGGCATTCCCAAGTACCTGCAACTCTGGGGAATGCAGTTTCATGATTTAAATCTCTAGAGCTAACTTGTTAAACCTCTATTATGTAAATAACTTATTTCTGATTAATATGTGTCTATAATGCATTATAAATTTATATACTGTCTTTAAAGTTTTCAATTGTAAAAGAAAAAATTTTTTAAAAATCAAATGAATATAGAAAAGTAGGAAATAAAGGCATACAACCACTACCATTACTCTCTTCCTCATCACAGTGTGGTGGATATTTTTCCAGGGCTTTGGCTTTTTCCATTCCCATTCATTTTAAACATATCAAAGTATATGCATGCACATGAATTACAAAAAATACATACTTGTCATCATCTTTTACTTTTGCTTCTGCATGGTGCTCCCCTCCTTAATAATTTCATAGACAACCTTCTATATTAGTCAACATATACAGCCTTTTGCTTGATTTCCACTTCTTAAACAGACTATTGTTGAAATCCCTTCATCCTTTCCCTGATGACTTAGAGCATCATAATGAACACTGAAACATTAAGTAAAATATGAGATGTAAAACAACAATGGCTTCACAGGGGGCCTATCAGAACAATTCTGATATTTACAAGGTAAATATCATATGGTAATTAAGGGTGGGCCCAGTCTTAGCCGACAATATTACTAAGGGGGCTGGCTATGCCAAAAAGACCAGTTATTCAATTAGAGAGTTTGGGCTCTGGGCCATGTTAGCCTAACCTTTGGAAGAGGGTAAGGCTGGAGACTGAATTCAACCAAATAAGCAATGAATCGATCAATTATATATATATAACAATGACTGGATAAAATCTCCAGACACTGAAACAGGTGAGTTTCCTGGCTGTTAATATACCAAGATTATGTCACACACTGATGCCAGATGGGTACATATCCTGAGGAAGATAGGAACTTCCTTTAGAACCTTCCTAGACATAGTCCTGTGTGTTTCTTCCATTGCCTGGTTCTAATTTGCATCATTTCCCTGTTAATAAATGTGACCATGAGAGTAATAGCTTTCAATGCCATCTCAAAGTCTTTCTTTCTGGTGAAATATCATCAAATCAGAGAAAAACCTCTGGACCTCCATTGTGATCAGAAGTCTTGAACAGATTGGGTAGTCTGTGTTTATAACCTGGGTTTGCCTAACTGCAGGAATTTCTTTAAGCTTAAAAACAATGAAAGATGAATAAAAAGAATATAGTTAAGTAAAAGAAAAAGAAAATTAACTACAGCCACTATGAAGACAGTATGGAGATTCCTTAACTAAANTCACTGTTGACCATCGAGTGATGTTCATGTGTAGAATCATCTCTTGTGTTGTTGGAAGAAGGTGTTTGCTATGACCATCGCATTCTCTTGGCAGAACGCTATTAGCCTTTGCTCTGGTTCGTTTTGCACTCCAAGGCCAAATTTGCCTGTTACTCCAGGGGTTTCCTGACTTCCTACTTTTGCATTCCTACTTTTAGTGAAAAGGAGATCTTTTTTGGGTGTTAATACTAAAAGGTCTTGAAGGTCTTCATAGAACTGTTCAACCTCATCTTCTTCAGCATTACTAGTTGGGGCATAGACTTGGATTACCATGATATTGAATGCTTTGCCCTGGAAACGAACAGAGATTATTTTGTCTTTTTTGAGACTGCATCCAAGTACTGCATTTTGGACTCTTTTGTTGACCATGATGGCTACTCCATTTCTTCTAAGGGATTCCTGCCCACAGTAGTAGGTATAAGGATCATCTGAGTTAAATTCACCCATTCCATTCCATTTTAGTTCGCTGATTTCTAAAATGTCAGTGTTCACTCTTGCCATCCTCTGTCTGACTGCTTCCAATTTGCCTTGATTCACGGACCTAACATTCCAGGTTCTTATGCAACATTGCTGTTTACAGGATCGGACCTTGCTTTCATCACCAGTCACATCCACAACTGGGTGTTGTTCTTGCTTTGGCTTTGTCTTTTCATTCTTTCTGGAGTTATTTCTCCACTGATCTCCAGTAGCATACTGGACACCCACCAACCTGGGGAGTTCATCTTTCAGTGTCCTATCTTTTTGGCTTTTCATACTGTTCATGGGGTTCTCAAGGTAAGAATACTGAAGTGGTTTGCCATTCCCTTCTCCAGTGGACCACATTTTGTCAGAACTCTCTACCATGACCTGTCTGTCTTGGGTGGCCCTACGCAGCATGGCTCATAGTTTCATTGAGTTAGACCAGGCTGTGGGCCATGTGAACTACCATATGATCCAACCATCCCATTCCTGGGCATATATTTGGAAAAAAAATTCAAAAAGATATGTGTACACTAATGTTTATTGTAACACCATTTATAATAGTTATGACACAGAAACAATGTAACTGTCTATCAACTAAGGAATGGATAAAGAAGCTATGGTACATATACACAATGGAATAATACTCAGCTATAAAAAAGAAGAGGATCTTGCCACTTGTGGCAAGATGGATGACCCAGATATTGTCATACTAAGTGAAATAAGTTAGACACAGAAATACAAATACCATGTGATATTCCTTACATGTGGGATCTAAAAACAGGGCGTACAAATGGACTTATTTACAAAACAGAAGTAGAGTCATGGACATAGGAAACAAATTTATGGTTACCAGGGAATGGGGAGGAGGAATGAATTGGGAGATTAGGATTGACATATATACATTACTGGGTTTCCCTGATGGCTTAGCAGTAAAGAATCTGCCTGCAATGCAGGAGCCACAGGAGATGTGAGTTTAATCCCTGAGTCAGGAAGATTCCCTGGAGGAGGGCATGGCAACCCACTCCAGTATTCTTGCCCGGAGAATACCATGGACAGAGGAGCCTGGCAGGTTACAGTCCATAGTGTTGCAAAGAGTTGGACATGACTGAGAAACTAAGTGTTTGTGTGTGTGTGTATGTGTGTGTGGTTTGAGCTAAAGGCAATCAAGACCCTGCAGGTTCAAGAGAAACTATCGCCTCTCTCTTAAATACCTAGAAGAAATTAAAAGAGGATTTTACCCAGAAGAGAGTTGCTATGGGAGATAATTTTATCTAAATGTGAAGCCATCTATATGGCAAGCAAAGATTTCAAAACATTTCAATTATTTCCTCTTCAGATTGTCTTATGAATGACCCTATTGACCTTGGGAGCCTCAAGTCCCTAGCCTATTCCTTAACTCAGGATGGCACATATGACTTTTACCTTTCTGCTTATGAACTTTTTGCATATGTGGGGGTTTATGACCATCTCATGTATTCTCTTTTTTGTTTGTTTTTTAATTTATTTATTTTAATTGGAGGCTAATTACTTTACAATACTGTAGTGGTTTTTGCCATACATTGACATGAATCAGCCATGGGTGTACATATGTTCCCCATCCTGAACCCCCCTCCCACCTTCCTCTCCATCCCACCCCTTAGGGTCATCCCAGTGCACCAGCCATGTGTTCTCGTATGTACACGAGAGAACATGTGTGTCAATAATAAATGTCTCATATCAATTTAAGCAGACAGGAGAACCTAGAAGGGGAGAGAAAAGTTTTCTCTCCCCACAACACTAGCCTGGAGATTCTGCATAGTATAAAATTTCCCCCAAAGTCTGATTAATCCTTTCTATATCAAGATATGCTATAGAGGAAAATTTAGTATGCTTGGTTAAAAACTATAGGTCCAGATAACTGGAGATGAGCTTTCCATTCTGACTGAGGGATGGGGGCTAGAGGAGCAAACATAGAGGGACATCCTAGATTTTCTTTCCTCTCCTCCCATTTTTCTTTTGTCACACTGTACCTCTCTACACGTGTAAGTCTACCCACCTACAAATTCTAAGTTAAATGTTAGCTCCATATGAAAAACCAACTGCCCTGGTAAAGGATATTTTGTGAATTGCATCACATATAAATAGGAGCAACTGAAATGTGCTGTACAGATAATATGTATCTCCACTCATACACAACCAAAGAGTAAAATACCTAATCCACTTGAGTACTGGGATAACCAACCTATTCCCCCTATATTCACAAGGAAGAAAACAGTATTATCAATATGCATATAATTATGCTGCTTCAGTGTTTTCTTATAGGAATAAGGTAATCATAAAGTGTTAGCAGTATCTTCCATTATTATTCCCAGAATAACGGTGAATAATGAGTAAAGTACTATTGAAAAATGTTAGAGAAATGACTATTTAACCACATATTCACCATTTTCAGGAAGAAAAACAATCCAAACTTATTTTTAACTCCCAGCTTAAGATTTACCTTCAATGGTATATAAATGCACATTTACAAATGCTACCAGTGACATCATTCATTTATCCAACCACCTATTAATAAACAAAGGCTTCTAATAAATACCAGGGTATTTTGCTAGCTACTGGAAAATACAAAGTTGGTAGCCCTTACCTAGAGGGGCTTATCACTTAATAGAGGGAATCATGTGTGTAAATAATTCTAATAAAGTATTTATACTTGCTATGAATTGTTAATACATATAAAACAAAATTCCCAAAAAATCTAGTAACAACAGTCTATAAAAAGAATCATTTTGCTGTCAAAGCCACAGTTTTCCCAGTAGTCACACACGGATGTGAGAGTTGAACCATAAAGGCGGCTGAGCACCCAAGAACTGATGCTTTCAAACTGTGGTGCTGGAGGAGACTCTTGAGAGTCCCTTGGACAGCAAGGAGAGCAAACTATTCAATCCTAAAGGAAATCAACTCTGAATATTCTTTGGAAGGACTGACGCTGAAACTGAAGCTCCAATACTTGGGCCACCTGATGCAAAGAGCCAACTCATTGGAAAACACCCTGATGCTGGGAAAGACTGAAACAAAAAGGAGAAGAGGGAGACAGAGGATGAGATGGTTGGATGGCATCACCAACTCAATGGATATGACTTTGAGCAAATTCTGGGAGATATGGAGAACAGGGAACCTGGCGTGCTATAGTCAGTTCACAGGGTCGCAAAGAGTCAGACAACTCTGTGACTGAATATCAACAGCAACAACAACATCATGTCCAAATGGTGTTTATCCTAGGAAACTAAATAAGATTGGTTTAACATTTGAAATCAACAAATAGAATTCAACGTATCACTACTAAGATAGAAAATATGATCATCTCAAAAAATGCCGAGAAGGTATTTGACAAAATTAGACATTCATTCTCGACAAAATCTCAAAGCAAACTTTGAATAGAAGAATAATCCTTCAATTTGAAAAGGGTATCTGCTCTACAGTTTACATCCTGCTTAATGGTAAAAGACTAAATACCCTCTACCTAAGATCAGGAACAAGTGAAGGATGGCCAGTCTCACCACTTCTATTCAAAATTGTGGCTAGAGGTCCCAGCTAAAGTGATAAAGCAAGAATAAGAAAGAAAGGCACACAGATTTGAAAGGAAAAAAAAAAAAAGCTTGCCTTAGTCACAGATGATATGATTGCTTATTTAGAAAATTTCAAAGAATCATATATAAAAAAATCCATGGAGTTTAACAAAATTATAGGATATAAATTTATTATTCAAAATGGAATTGTATTTTATATACTATCAATGAACAACTGGAAATTGAAACTGAAACAAGAAATCTAATGTTCACAATGGTATCCCAAAACGTAAAATACTTAAGAATAAGTCTAACAAAATACATCAAGATCTATATGCTCAAAACTACAAAACTAATGAAAGAAATCAAAGAAGTGGAGGCAGAGAGCTGTACCATGTTCATGGGTAGAAGATTCAATACTGTTAATATGTCCATTCTCTCCAAAGTGATTTGTAAAGTCCACATTTCAAGAATTAACACAGAGTTAATCATGGAAATGTGGTATTGTGAAAAAATGGATGGACATACAGACCAATGGAACAGAATAAAACCTAACCCTAACCCAAACCCCAAACAGATCTAGTTATATGTGGTCAAATCATATTTTACAAAGGTACGAAGATAATAATTCAGTTGAGGGAAACTATCTTAATAACAAATGATACTGAGACCATTAGATATCCATATGCAAAGAAAAGAACCTCAACCCACACTTCACACCATATACAAAAATTAATTTTAAATGGATTATAGATCTAAATGTAAAATCTGAACTATGAAAATTCTAGAACAAAACATATTAATAAAAGTAAATCTTTGTGTTCTTTGGTTAGGCAAAAATTTTTTAGATATGACATTAAAAACACTATATAAAAAAACGGATAAACTGAAATTCAACACATTGGTGGTGAGGAAGAGTTCACAACAAAGGGAAATGGGGATATTATAAGAGATTATAGAATTGTTCTACATCTTGATGCTGGGTGGTGTTACACAATTGTTTCCATTTGTCAAAAATCAAAGAACTGTCCCTTAACAGGGTGTATTACACTGTATGTAAATAATTAATTAAAAAAAAACACACATTGTTTAGAAAACAGCCAAAGGAATTCCCTGGTAGTCCAGCTGTTAAGGACTCCATGCTCTCACTGCCAAGGGACTGTTCAATCGTTGGCTGGGGAACTAAGATCCCACATGCCATGCAGGATTTAACTAAATTAACTAATTAACTAATTTAAGAAAGAAAATAGCCAAGGTATAGACAATGAGAAAATACTGACAAACTACATATTTGATTTGTATTCAGAACATATAAATAACTCTACAAGCCAATAATACAAGCAATGCTTTTTAAAAATGGGCAAGAAGTAAAAGCAGACACTTTACAAAAGTACACAAATGACAAATGATTTCACAAAAGATGCCCAATCTCGTTATTCACATAGGAAAGCACACTAAAGTCAATGAAGCACAACATATTTAATTAAATAGCTGAAATTAAACAGAAAAAAACAAAAAACAACACCATCAAGTGATGTTAAGGATGGGGAACAAATGGGACTTTCATACTTTGCAGTGGAAACAAAAAACGGTACACTCACTTTGGAAAACAGTTTGGGATTAAAGTTAGACCTATATTTATTATTAATCAAGGAATTTCACTCTAAGTATTTACTGAAGAGAAATGAAACTATGTGTTCACACAGACTTATATTCAAACATCCATAAAAGTTTTACTCACAAAAACAAACTGCAAACAACCTCTCTGTCCACCAAGTACTAAATGAATAAGCAAACTGATATAGACATAAAATGGAATACTACTCAGCAATAAAAAAAATTAACTGGTGCTCACAAAAATATGTACAAATCTAAAAAGCATTATGCCAAGTGAAAGACTAGTGACACAAAAGTCTACATACTGTATGATCCCATTTATATGGCATTTTGAAAATTATAAAACCATAGTGACATAAAGAAGATTAGTGGTTGCTAAAGTCCAAGAAGAGAAGAGAGAATTGACCTCAAAGGTGTACAAGGAATTTTTTGGAGTAATATGAATGTCCTTTANGTGACACAAAAGTCTACATACTGTATGATCCCATTTATATGGCATTTTGAAAATTATAAAACCATAGTGACATAAAGAAGATTAGTGGTTGCTAAAGTCCAAGAAGAGAAGAGAGAATTGACCTCAAAGGTGTACAAGGAATTTTTTGGAGTAATATGAATGTCCTTTATTAAAAACTTTGGTGGTAGTCACACAACTCTACGTATTTGGCACAACTTATCAAATTTCATACTAAATGGCGGCGGGTAATTTTATGGTGTTTAAATTAAACCTTTTCTACATCTCTTTAGATTTTCTTCACAGCTACAATTATAAAATAAAGACAAGCCAATTAAAACAAAAACACCTTAATCTCACCACCTAGAAACAATAATCACCATAAGCATTTTGATGTAAATCAACAAGGTGTTTTTCAATATAATAATGAACTGTTGGTCAAAATTAAAACAAGATCAGAGCCTTCATACTGTTCAGGAATCTCCATTTTTTGAATTCCAAAATAGATCACAAATATATTTCTACTTCAATAAATATATTTTGTGCTATGATTCTCCTAGTTGTAAGTGAACATCAGGAATTTCTATCTTGTGATGCCTTTTAGTTGTCA
>SJYA01000117.1:395420-491968 GCA_006410615.1 Neotragus moschatus
GACTATTTAATTCACAGTTCTTAGATTCTCTAAGGAATGTATTTTCTAGTTTTGCTATATAAAATTAAAAGAAATTCTTTCTAAAAATTGAACAAAATCTTAATTTTTATGGGATGATAGAACAATTAAAACTAAGTTAACATTAAATAAATATTAAAAGCTTTTTTGGAAGAGGGTTTGTTATCATCAACTATTCGTAAATTTAGGGGAAGATGCTGTACTCACACACAAAAAGGACCACTCTATTTAAACAGTTTTTTTTTTTTTTTAATGAAAGAAAAAAGAAACCCCAGGGTCTAAAATGTAATGAGTGATCCTATTAGTTCCACCAGACTAAAATCATACAGTCTACGTATGTGGTCTTTTCAGCCACATCTGTCATGAACCATTTTTACATCACAAAATGCAAAATACTGAGCACTGATTTACTAGTTGAGACCTGGGAAAGTATCCATCATTTGATTTCCCTGAAAAGAAAATTTGCTTACAGGAAGACAGGTGAAAGTTCTTTGCAAATCACACTCAGAAATTACATATTTTAGAACCAAATCTTAATATAATTCAAGCAAAAAGAAAAAAACAATGAAGTAAAAGATTAAATAAAATGGAAAACAAAAGAAATCTCAATCATGACTTTCTTAAAATCCAAATATTTTGCTAGGCTAGGAAACATGGATCAATTATTTAAAAAATATATAATACGAGAAAATGAATAAACATGCTTTCCACATAGTAGATGCTCAATAAATGGCATTCTTCTTTAAAAACTTCATGAAATACATATTTATTGAGCAATTTTATATATTGATCTGATATTCCTATTTTCAAAGGTCTCAGATACAAACAAAATTTAAGTGGAACTAAAATGATATTTTTACTTAACCTATAATGTATAGTACACAAGTTTTAAATTAATTATTTCTTTGACTTATCTGAAATCTATTAATGACTTCTTGGGTAATTTTTTAATATGATATTATTTACTCCTATAAAAACAGACCTGTAATTTCCCTTATGGGAAAATTTTGGTTAACATTTCAAAAATTTAATGGCTTAAATTAAATATTAAAGGGTGCTTAATTAAAAAAAAAAACAACTCACACGTAATTCTGTGTTAGGTAGATTATTTACCAGGATTCTAAAACCATTGAAAACGAAACTGCATACTTGATATCCAAGCAAACTTCCAAATGTTATATATTTGTCAGTCTTTCAATAATGAAGTCTGGGGAAAAATAAATTCACAGACACCCAAGTGAATTGGCAACTGTAAGTGACAGAAGCCCTTCTAAATCCTCTGTTTACACTGGGGATTAGTGGAGTAGATTTTGAGTTGCAAACTGAACAGTCCATGGTCAAGGGAACCTGCTCCCTGTCAGCCCGCAGGGCATAAGGACAAAGCACGGTCCTGGTAGGAAGTGACCCATAAACATATTCCTACCCAGGATTTATACAAAGCCAGTCTGCCTCACAGAAACTCCATATGACCATTAACTGGCCTGCAAGGCCTGCCAGGAGGCCTAATTACAGGTCTACAGAGCCCAATAACAAAAGCTGAAGGGCTTTAGCCTAGGGATGATCTGCTTTATACTGACTTGAGAGAGTCCATATAGGGAACCCAAAAGAAAGAGTTTTAGCTTTAAAATTCTCCTCAGAGACCCAGCATTGTACTCAAGTCTAGAAAGCCCATATGCAACATACTTCAGCNCAGGTCTACAGAGCCCAATAACAAAAGCTGAAGGGCTTTAGCCTAGGGATGATCTGCTTTATACTGACTTGAGAGAGTCCATATAGGGAACCCAAAAGAAAGAGTTTTAGCTTTAAAATTCTCCTCAGAGACCCAGCATTGTACTCAAGTCTAGAAAGCCCATATGCAACATACTTCAGCTAGGCTTAAACATACCACTCTCTCAAAATTAACATTCAACTACTGTCTGCTTAACATCTGCTCAAACATGGCAAGTTGCTGTGATATTGTTAGACTCTAACTGATAGCTTTCTTCTTATTAAATAATATTAGGGATAAATAATGGTCATTCAAATATAAATGTGTAATTGATGCTAAAACAAATAATATATTTTAAAAATGCAATTTACTTAATTCTTTTAGGAAGTACTAGTATCAGTTTGAATTAACACAAAACTCAAAATCATGCTCATTATTGGAAACTGGGAGTTAACATTATCAATTAGATTTGGCATTAAACCTATTAAATTTTCTGTAGAATTTCTCAAGGAATGTGATTTTGCAGAAACTAATTTGATGAAAAAAGGATTTTAATCAATGCCCAAGTCAATAAAACTATTTAAGGTTTTATACATTTGTTTCTTTTAAAATGCACATGAATTCTTAATTCTTGATAATTTCTTCTAACTATATTTATATGCTGGTACAAGGAGAATGCTTGGCTCAATATCTCTTCTTTAATTACCTCATAATGCCATTATGGTGATGCCATAAAAAAACTATTCCCACTCCTTCTGGCTAATGTTTATAGAATGTTCAGTGATATGTTAACTGTTATAAACACTTTATTAATTCCTTTAATTTTCTATAACTCTAAAGGTACATGTTCTTATTCCCATTTCTTAAATGAAAAAAATGAGGTTCAGCAAGCTTTAACAATTTTCTCATGGCTTTATCAGTAACTAATGGATCTGGGAATAGTATACAGGCTATTTGACTTGAGAACGTGACCATCATTCTGTACTGTCTTTCATATAACTGCTAACATTTACTGAATGATTACTATATACCAGGCACTGTCCTAAGTGTTTTGCCAATGTTAACACACTCAAAGTCCATAACAAACCCATTAGTTATACAACATAGAAGTCTTTTAAATCACTTGCTCTGATTTTTAGGTTTGCTCTACATAAAAGCCTTTCTCACAATAAATCCATCTATTTCTTGGAGTCAGAGAACAGTGGTCAGAATGCTATGGAGCAAAACCTCTGTTAACTTTAAATAAGGGTGGCAGAATGATGTTCTATGCTTGGCAGAAACAGTACAACATTATCATTATCTCGTTTGTAATTCTCAGAACTACAAATATTTAAATCTAGACTGGAGTTCAGAGAAAGATTGGGACTTCCAAGATTACATGGTTATCCTCAAAGAGAAAGGGTTAGGACTTGGTTTCCAGGTACATAATGGATAATTAACAAAAGAAAATCCAAAGTTAACACACAGAAGAACTGGGATGAAGTGAGGAGCTTTTGGGTTATTCCTAAAAACAACTTTCTTCAATATTGTTCGTATGTGTGTAACTCTTCTGTGTTTTATAATACCTAATTAGTTTCTATCATAAGGGTCACTGAAATGCATGTCCATAGTTAGGATGAAGACTAAAACACTGGTAATCATAGATCATTGCCCTCAGTTTTTCAAAGTTATGAGAAATATAGCTACTATGCATGCATGCATGCTAAGTCGCTTCAGTAGTGTGTAACTTTTTGCAACCCTAGGGACTGTAGCCTGCCAGGCTTCTCTGTCCATGGGGTTCTCCAGGTAAGAATACTGGAGAGGGTTGCTATGCCCTCCTTCAGGGGATGTTCCTGACCCAGGGATTGAAACCATGTCTCTTACGTCTCCTACATTGGCAGGTGAGTCTTTACTACTAGGGCCACCTGGGAAGCCCTATAGTTACTCCTGTTGCTGCTGCTAAGTTGCTTCAGTTGTGTCTGACTCTGTGCGACTCCACAGATGGCAGCCCACCAGGCTCCCCTGTCCCTGGATTCTCCAGGCAAGAACACTGGAGTGGGTTACCATTTCCTTCTTCAATGCATGAAAGTGAAAAGTCAAAGTGAAGTCGCTCAGTTGTGTCCGACTCCTAGCGACCCCATGGACTGCAGCCTACCAGGTTCCTCTGTCCATGGGATTTGCCAGGCAAGAGTACTGGAGTGGGTTGTCTTCGCCTTCTCCACCTATAGTTACTATAAGCACCCTATTAAGGAAAAGAACTTATTCTGACTAAACTTTAATCTTTTTGCATTATCAATTAAAAAACAACTGATTTCAGAATCAAAGGCTTGCTTGAGGACTGAAAATATTTTATTGTGAGGTAATTATAGCATTATGAGTAACAAAACAAGATAATGTATTTGGTAATTTTTCTATCACCCTTCTTTCTGCTCAGTATAATGCAGACTATGGACAAAAATAGCTAGAGAGTCAGAAATCACGGGATTTCAGTCCTGGTTTACTCACCTATTAGCTATATGATCTTCTACAAGTCATTTAAGCTTTCAGGATATTTGTAAAATGGGGTTAATTAGCTCTCCATGCAGTGATGTGAGTCAAATGATAAAAGACTTATAAAAATGCTTTGAAAACTATAAAGCACAATAAAAAGGGCTAAAGATATTCAGAAAATAAAATATTACACAGAAATTTTATGATAAAGGCAATTTATCATGGTAATACATGCATTAATTTCCATTTCTCTTATAAAATTAGAGATATAATTTTAAAGGTTGCAATGTCAAGAATTCTATTAAAAGTAAAATAATGAGATTTTTAAAGACATTTATGTTTTAAAACTAATGTTGTGAAAAGTGTCATTTTTTTTAAGTGATGAAAGTATTTCTGTTTTGGAAAGTCTCTCCTCTAAATTCTCCT
This sequence comes from Neotragus moschatus, assembly GCA_006410615.1. NCBI lineage: Eukaryota > Metazoa > Chordata > Mammalia > Artiodactyla > Bovidae > Neotragus > Neotragus moschatus. Next base: position 400,042 of record SJYA01000117.1, read on the forward strand.
TCAGACCTATGAGCATACCTGGCATTAGATGATGTTGTGTTTTTGTAAAAAATAAAATAATGTTTGGAATGGTGCTAACAAGTGAAACAACAGTGACAGCAAAAGAGACTGAGACATATTTAGGTAAACTCATTATCTTCCTTCCTCCTCCACATGATTATGTGGGATAATCATGTTTCCTTATCTCTTCTGTCATGTAGTACCTTAGAGTTTAAGATTAAAAAGTTAGATTATTGCCATGTATCTTCTACTTTTGAAACCAGGGAACTTCTTAATATATTTATTTAAAATCCACCAAACAATGGTTTAAATGAGCACACCAGCATCCAAATGCTTAATTTGCAGTTATTCAGAACGTTATTTCACAATGAGTAATACACTCAAAGATTAATAGCTGGAATTCTATTTGGTATAGTACCACTCACTATAGGCATTGTTAGAACTCCTGGGAAAGATTCAGAAGTTTTAGACATAGTTCCTGACCTTCAAATGTTTTATTTCATTGGGAAAATAAGTTCAATACTCATGAAACAAATATTAGTATCAGCAGTATGTGAGTAAATATCAATATGAATGGTGTGCACAGATAAAGAGAAAAAGAATTCAAAGGAGAACAGAAAGATTACGTGCTAAAATGGTCTGGGAAGTCATGTGGAAATGTTATTTGAGATGAATACTGAAGTGCTTAGAGATGGAAAGAGGAAGAAGAAAGAGATTTCTAGAGGAGGAAAAATCACATGCAAAAATTTCCAGGTAGAAAAGAACATGAGTAACTTGAAGAATAATGAGAAGTATAATAATGAATTCTAAGAAAAACATTTGAAAAGTCTGTGAATCCACCATCCAGAACCTTGTGACCTTAAATAGGAAGTGTAAAATTGATCTTATAAGCAACTAGAGCTAGTGAATAATTTTGAGCAAAGGAGCAGCATGACCAAGTGGTAGATGAGCAAGAATCACCTAGCAATGGCACTCACAAGAAGTAATAAAGAAGTAAAAATTTTCTGTTGGCGACCACTTACCAGACTCTGGGCTAGGTACTTCACTTATAATAATTATCTTCACAACAACCCTATATGGTAGTTATCATCTCCCCCCTTTACAGACTAGGAAATAATGGTGTAGAGAAATTTTCAAACCTAAACATTTTCAAACACATAACTTAAATATGCTACACGGTCTAGTTGAGACAAGGAGGGAGGGCTTTTATATTACTGGTGAGGATGTAACTTTTCAGCTGCCATGGAAAAGTTTGGTGGATTTACAAACATTAGACAAAGAATTACCAAATGACCTCACATAATCACTCTCCTAGGTGTATACCACTCAAAATTCCAAACGGGTACTTCAAGTACATGCATATGCTTTATTGTTCACAATAGCCAAAAGGTAGAATAAAACCCCAATGTCCATCAATATATGAATGGATAAACAAACAGTATATATAACATTTGCTTATTATTCAGCTATGGAAAGAAATAAAATACTGACACATGCTACAACATGGATATACCTCCAAAACATTATGCTAAATAAAAGAGGCTAGACATACAAGGACAAACACTGTATGATTCTATTTATATGAAATATTCAGAATAGATAAATCCATAGATAGAGAGGGCAGGCTGGCAATTGCCAGGAGCTGGGGGTAATAAGAGTGGAGAAAAGCTGTCTATTAAGTGAGAAGTTTTTCTTAGGAAATGTTTTTAAACTAGGAGGTTATATAGCTTTGTGAATGTATTTAATGCCATTGAATTGTCAATTTAAACAAATTATATTTAATTTTATATGATGTGAAATTCTTTCCAATAAATTATTTTTAAAAAGTAAGAACTACAGTGAACTAGAAAATAGGCACAACTGCCATACTACATTAAATAAAAACCCTGTTTTGGCTAAATATACATTAGACTACTGAAGGTCACAGAATGAGTGAGTAGTAGAAACAGGCTTGGAACCCTTCCATTATCCACCACCCTCCCTCTAAAGAAGCAACAGAATTGAAGCAAAAGACCAGTTAGGAGGTAACGATTAACCTTTGGGTAGATTGTTTGGTGTCTAGACTAAGGAGTTGGCAGTGGGAAAGATATCTTAATGAACCAATCTTAATGAAGAAGAGAATGTAAAACAATTTTTAAAATGAAAGAAAGAAATCACAGCCAAGAGGATTTTTACTTGGATTTACTCGGTATCACAGAGTAAATCATTAGCTGAAGTTATAATTTAAAGATTCAATCTTATTAATTTATATAGTTTTACAAGCTTTTGAGTCCTACTGCATTTGAAAAAACAAAACAAAAAGAAAACTCCTTAGATGTAACTTTTACTTCACATCACCTTCAAATTAAAAATTAAACAGGAGACATGAAACTTTATTTCAGTGCATTTTGGCTATGAATATAAGAAAAGAATCTACCTAAATCTGAAGATCCAGCATAGCAAAGCATAAAAATGTTAACAGTTTAGTACATACGAAATACAATCATAACAACTACAATAAAATCTCTGACTTCAAATTTATGTTTGGTACAACACACACGACACCCCTGTGATTATTGTGATTATATTTTAATTAATGTTCTTTTCACGTTCATCTCGTGCTCAGTCGCTCAGTGTCCAACTCTTTGCGATGCTATGGACCATAGCCCACCATGCTCCTCTATTCACAGGATTTCCCAGACAAGGATACCAGAGTAGATTGTCACTTCCTCCTCCAGGGGCTCTTCCTGACCCAGGAACTGAATACATGTCTCTTCTGTTTCCTGCATTGGCAGGTGGATTCTTCTTGTAAAGAATCCAACTGAACCACCTAGGAAGTCTGAATGCTATTCTACTCATACATGCCTTTCAAAACCATACCATTAATAATTATTGCCAAATGTTCTAAATATATTTTAATCCAAACCAAGATCATTATTACTATTCATTAATAAATCAATAACAATGCAATGGTTATATATTAAGCTTTCTTCTGAGACCCACAATTAGAGTAAAAGACTTAATAAGATTTCTACATGTGAATCCTATCTAGGAGGTTACGTTAACTATAAGGCTGAAATAAATCCTGGCTCAAGAATCTAGCATGCAGCCTCAAGTTCTTCCTGATATCCAATTTAAGGCCCCAAAGTTGAGGGTGTTTTCCATGTGAACTCAAGTAAACTCCAATGAGAGAATGGGAGCTACCAGGCTTTGCTATCCAGCTATCTCAGTCTTAGGACTAGGCTAGTCTTTTCCACAAGTCTTACTAGTCTTCTTATTCCCTCCTACATTATTAATATATTGATTTTTAATTCAATGAACTCTAAGTCACCACTGAAACAGTTATCTAGAACTTTGACATTACGTTGTATATCAACTTCAGTTCAGTTCAATTGCTCAGTCGTGCCCAACTCTTTGAGACCCCATGGATCGCAGCATGCCAGGCCTCCCTGTCCATCACCAACTCCTGGAGTTCACTCAGAGTCGTGGCTCTCCTATCCATCCATCTGCTTCCCCTCTCCAAGATTACAAGTTGTCATTAATAATGGTAATGGATGTTTTTCAAAGAAGTATATTAATATGTTATTTCATGTTATTATAAACCAACACAGTCATGGACCTGGCATTAAATACCAAAATCTGGTAAAATGGTTTCTTAAGCAGTATGAAAAGTAGAATAATACTTTTGTAAAACAATTTAGCAAAAATGTATAAAAAGCCACTCTAAATATTATTAATAATAGCCTCTAACTTCATACTCATTTCTATAGCATACAGTTCCAAAAAATAATCTAAAATATGAAAAACAAAATTTGTAACAGGATATACATCACAGAGTTATGGATAAGAGGAAAAGTAGAAACAACATAAATGTTCAATAAGAAGAAAATGATCAATAAATAATGCTATATCTAGCTAAGGTCTGTCCTTTTCCTATAGGGGCCAATGTAAGTTTTTAATTTGAAAACTGTCATAATATTTTGAGTGTTTGTCAAATTATAGAACCTCACTTTTTATCCTTAATAGACTTTAGAATGTTAAATTAAAAAATGAGAGATGAAAGCAGGGACCAATATAAGCAAGTTATATACTGAGGTTTGTATTGTCAGATCTGTTTTATAATATGCTTCAAAATCATATTTAAAGATAAAGAAAATATGTAAAACTATCAAATAAAATTCTATATTACTTGTGTTAATAGAAACAAGTATTTTCTGGACCAAGCAGCATAAATATTTTCCTTTAAAATGAGAGTTTCTTCATACCCAAATTATGAACTAGAAATATTTCTTCAAAGCAATATGCAAATAAAGAACAAACATATAGTATATAAATAATAGAGAATCATATTACTAGCTCTATCCTATAGTATATATGAGAGTCAAAGTTTAAAAAACTAATAATGTTTTTTGTATTTCTTAAATTGCAAAATTTTAATGTATCATGTTTTCTATATAATGAAAGATAAAATGAGTAATATCAATACTAAAAATAAGTGATTTTTCAAATAATATGAAGTGGTATAGAAATTCATAGTCAAAATATTCATTTTTACATGGTAAATTACTTCAATTAGTGACTTATGAAGTTAGTATATCATTTATACTCGTGTTCCCAAATTTTAGACAGTGGACACTTTGGCTGAGAATACAAGGAGCTAATGCAAGAAATCTTTGAATTAATATGCACATATGTATTTTCTCAGTGAAGGATGAAAATATAACTACTATCATTTGGTAGTCTGAAATTATTTTTGACGTTAAAACAGAATTCTCATTTCCATTTGGAGACTATGAACTCTATATAGATCTATAAAAAGTAAAAAGCTTTAAGAAATACGGAAAAAAGAAATATATACTATTTTAGTTATATCATTCTAACCTTATCTCATTCTTGATCTTAACAACTTATTATTTAAATGTAACATTTTTTTAAAGAGCACATTAAGATTAAAAATTAATCTATCAGTACCTGCAAAAGATAACATGAATCTTTTTATCTTTAAAAAGGCAAAGTATTTAGTGTCTACANCTTGAGAGCTGAGGTGAATCTCCTAAAGGAAGCATATAGTTGAGTTTTGTTTTTTCATCTGTCTAGCCATTGTAGTTTTTGAGGGGTGAATTTGATAAATGTAAATGGATATACAAAGTTATAATTTTTTGATTCTATCTATCACCCCAAAGTTTTGGTATTTTAGCTTTCTTATTTCTGGTATAAGAGCTACTTTAGACATTTTTTGTAAGGTCTAGTGCTGATGAAGATCCTAAGCTTTTTTGGTCTGAGAAAATCTATTTCTCCTTCATATCTGAATGATAAGTTTGCTATATAGACTATGATTGACTGATAGAATTTCTTCAACTTCTTTTGTATCTTATTTCTTGTTCCTTTTCTACTTATACTGTTTCTCTATTTCTACTTATAGAATTCTCTGGGTTCTCTCTTCCAAATGGTCTGGTTTACTTCCAGTGTTTTCTAATGCATTCTTCATCTTCTAGATTGACATTTTCGGCTCCAGAATTTCTGTTTGGTTCTTTTTTTAGAGTTTCAAGCTTATTCTCTGAGCTCATTAATCTGCCGTCTAACTTTTCTTGACTTTTCTTGTATTTCATTGAGCTTCTTCATAACAGATATTTTGAATACTCTATCAGTTAGATTGCAATATTCCATGACTTTATGTTTGGTTTCTAGAGAACTGTCATTTTCTTTTTTTGGTGTAGTGTTCTTGCTTTATAGGTTGTTCTTCATAATGCTCGATGAGTTGTTCTTCTGGTGCATTTAAAGAAGCAAACACCTTTCTACTTCATTCTAACCATTCGACAGGTTAGAAATTAGAGGCCTTTATTTGTTTTCCAATAAATGATGCTATACTACACAAATCACACATGAGCTTCCTCTGACTATATTTGAGAGCCAGCACTTTCCATCTCTACCACCTCTGTTAGAGGCATCACTCTGTGCCTTCCTTATCACTGTGCCTCGAAGGTCACTGGTACCCTGCTGCTGCTAGGTCACCCCTTGGAGCCCTGGAATGGTGGGCCCTTCTGCCATGCCCATGATATCCTGAGTCCCAAGCTCTGCCACCACGGAGGGTGAGGGTGGAAGAGGAGTCAGGGTTGCATGGACACCTCTGCCATGCCTGGTGTTGTCAGGCATGCAGTTCTGTTGCTTCAGGTGGGGAGGGAAGTGGTGACTCTGGCCCCACTGTCACTGCAGCCCAGTTACCTGTGGCCACAGCTGCCCTGTGTGCCATCTCTTCTGCTGCAGCCAGAAAGTCAAAGTCATGTGTGCCACCTCCTCTACTGCTACTTGGTTCCATGGACCTTTGGGTACAGCTGCTGAGGCTAGAAGGCCATAATCACAAGCAGCCCCCTCTGCTGTTTGCTCAATTCTATCTCCCTATGTGTTCCAGACAACCCATTCCTATTTATATGTACAGATAAATGCAGAATTCTCTGGCATTCTAGTATGCTGGGCAGAGTCAACTTTACTGAGTAGTATATGTTTTACTGGTTGAATACTGAAGGGCAAAGACAAAGGTAATGTCTCATTTCATGCCATGAAGCTGACATTACTCCAATATCATTTCAAATTTCAAAGATCTTACAGCATAATGAGGAAAATAATAAAAATAATAATAATTTAAATTAAAAATTTACCAAATGTCTAGACTGTGTGTTATTTCTATATTTTCTTAAAGATTTCAGACAGCGACTTCCCTAATAACTTAGACAGTAAAGAATCTGCCTGCAAGACAGGAGACATGGATTGGATCCCTGGGTTGGGAAGATCCCCTGGAGAAGGAAATGGCAACCCACTGCAATATTCTTGCCTGGAGAATTTCATGGACAGAGGAGCCTGATGGGCTCCTGTCCATGGGATTGCAAAGAGCTGGACACAACTGGGTAACTAACACTTTATCAAGGTATAATAAAACTATAATATATTACACCATCTAAAGTGCACAGTTTTATAGGTTTTGACATATGTATACAGCCACGCAGGCATCATTACTGTTAAGATAATCAGCATGTCCATTACTCAAAAATTTTCCACATCCTTCTCTAATTCTTCCATGACCCTCTGTGCCTCTATTCCACTTTCCAGTTCCCAGGCAACCACTGATCTGCTTTCTATCATTATACATTACTTGGCATTTTCTATATGTTATACAGATGGAATCATATGATATATACTCTCTATGTCTAGGTTTTAAATTCAGCATAATTATTTTGAAATTCACCCACGCCATTGTGTATACTGACATGCATTCCTTTTTCCTGCTGGATAGTATTCCACTGTAAATAAACACTACAACTTCTTTATGCATTCACCTGTGGACATGTGGACATACAATTTTTGACTATTATAAAACATAGTATAAACATTCAGGTGAAAGTCTCTGTATAAATACATGCTTTCATATCTCTTGGGTAAATGTCTAGGATTGGAATGGTTGAGTTATATGGTAAACATATGTTTAACATTTTAAGAAAATACCAAACTGTTTTCAAAGTAGTTTCACATTCCTGCTAGCATGGTATAAGAGTTTCTTGCTCCACATCCTAGTCATGACTTAGTATAACTTACACTAAGTTTTAATCTATATTTGCCCAATGATTATTGATGCATAGCATCTTTCCATGTGTATGTTTATTACCTACATACATATATTAGATGGTAAAATAGACGGTCAAATCTTTTGTCAGTTTATTAAATTGCTTTCTTATTATTGAGTTTTCAGAGCAAATTGCATACACTCACAGGGAATTATATATTTACACTTATAAAGCCCCTCCCCTATTGAGGGACTTGCTTTTCCTTATCATAGGAGATTCTTTTGAAGAACAGAATTCCCTAAAATGGATAAAGTCCAATTTGTCAATTCTTTCTTTTATAAATGATCTTTCTGTGGTGCTATATTTAAGAAATCTTTATGTAACCTCAGTTCACAAAGATTTGCCCTATCCATGTACTTAGAACTTTTGTAGTTTCTGATTACATTTAGCTCTATGAAATACATTTTGCTAAATTTGTATATGGTGCAACATATACACTGAGAACCCTTTGATTTTTCTGTAGGTTTTTTGCCTTTGAATATTTGTTAAAAATCAATTGGATATATTTATCCACAGAAATGAGTCTATTTCTAGACTGTCTATGCTGTTCCACTGATCTATTTGTCAATACCAGTACTAATACCACACTGTCATGACTACAGTTTTATATTAACTCTTGAAATCAGGAAGAATAACTCCTCCAACTTCTTTTTTTTTAAGTAGTTTTGGTTCTTCTAGCTCTTTTGCATCCCCAGTTTCAAAAAAAAAAAAAAGTTTATTAGTTTCTTAAAAAAAAAAAAAATCCCTGCTTTATTAGTTTCTACAAAAGAAAAAAAAGTCCCTGCTAAGATTTTACCACAGGATTGTATTGAATCTATATAGCTATTTGAGGAGAGGGAACATCTTAATAATGTTAAATTTTAGCCTGGTATATATTTTTCTATTACTTTTACCTCTTAGTCTATATACCTGAAAAAATTCTGCATTTTAATTAGAATATTTAGACCAATTTGAACTCTGGTGCTGGGAAAAACTCTTGAGAGTCTCTTGTGCAGCCCGGGGATCAAATCAGTCAAGTCTAAGGGAAATCAACCCTGAATATTCATGGGAAGGACTGATGCTGAAGCTGAAGCTTCAATCAATACTTTGGCCACCTCATGTGAAGAACTAACTCATTGGAAAAGACTCTGATGCTGGCAAAGATTGAGGGCAGGAGAGAAGGGGATGACAGAGGATAAGATGGTTGGATGGCATCATAGACTCAATGGAGATGAATTTGAGCAAACTCCGGGAGATAGTGAAAGGCAGGGAAGCCTGGAGTGCTGCAGTTCATGGGGTCACAAATAGTCGAATATGACTGGGCAATTGAACAGCAATTAATCTACTACATTGTTGTTTGTTTTCTATTTGTCCCATACAATTGTTTGCTCCCCCCCTTTTTTTCCCTGCCTTTTCTTAGATTGACCATATTTATAACTCTATTTTATATTCTTTGTTGCTTTTTAGCTACAACTTTTTTGTGTTACTTGGGTTGTTGCTTTAGAGTTCACAGTATACACCTTTAACTTATTACCCTGTATCTTCACTACATCATTTCCTATACACTATAAAAACTTTATAATAGTATCCTCTCATTTCTCCTTTTCCAGCCTCTGTATTAGTATTGTCATTGCTGTCACATATTGTTATAAACTCCACAGTACATTGCGCTTATTCTTTAAACATTATCTTTTAAAGAGACATTTTTACCTGTGATGTTATCATTTCCAGGACTCTATTATTTTATCAATCCAGTTTTCCATCCAGTATCATTTTCTAATGCGGAAAGGGGTTCCTTTGATATTTCTTGTAGTGCAGGATGTTTGGTGATGAATTCTTGCCACTTCTGTGTCTCTCTTTAAAAAGTCTCCATTCAGCCTTCATTTTTAAAATAGATTTTCCCAAGGTAAAGAATTCCAGGTGTATAGTATTTTTCTTTCACTATTTTAAGACATTGTTTTACTGTCTTGTAGTTTGCATTGTCTCTAATGACAAATCTGCTTCCACAGTTTTGTTTCCTCATACATAATAACAATAATATTTTTATTTGCTTTTAAGATTTTCTTCTCACAACTGGTTCTAAGCAATTTGATTGTGATATGCCTTGGTGTACTTTTCCTCACATTTCGTGTGCTTGGGGCTTGTGCTTCTTAGAACTTCTGGTTTATAACTTTTATCAAGTTCGGAAATATTTTAGTCATTAGGTCTTTGAGTATATTTTTTGGGTTTCCCAGGTGGCACTAGTAGTAAAGAACCCTCGTAGCAATGCAGAGGATATTTTCAGTTGCCCCCTTTCTCACCTTTCCTTTCAGGATTCTAGTTACATGTATGTTGTGTACTTGATCGCCTGAAGTTGTACCACAGCTCAAAACTGCTCCCTTTTTCCTGCTTTTCTTCTTTAGTATTTTTCTCTCCAGTTTCATTTTGAATAGTTCCTTTTGCTATGTCTTTTATTTCACTAATCCATCTCCTGCAATATGTCATCTCCATTAATCCCATCCAGTGTAATTTTCAGTCATGTAGTTTTCATATTAAGCAACTTTATTTTTTAATAGCTTTCATATTTCTTCTAAATATGTTCAGTCTTTTTAGCACCTCTCTGACCACATGAAATATAATTGTTAATGTCCTTGTCTACTAATTCTTTTATTGTATAAATTCTGAGTCAGTTTTAACTGATTGATTTTTCAAATACATGTTATATTGTCTTGGTTTCATGAACATATGGTAATTTTTGATAGAATGTCAGACATTAAGAATTTTATTTTGCTGTATGTTGGATATTTTGTATTCCTATAAATTACCTTGTTGTTTGTTCTGGGACACAATTACTTGGAAGCAGTTTGATCCTTTCAGTTCTGGCTTTGTTAAGCAGGATCAGAATAACTGTGGTTAATTTCTCCCTCTATTTAGATAAGGCATTTTTATTTAGTACTTACTTGGAAGCACCATGAATTAGGAGGCTTTCCATACTGATGGTTGGAAACAGGACTATCTCCAACTCTGTATCAGTGGGAGGTACGATTTTCTCTAATCACGTCACGTCATTCTTTCCCAAGCTTTGGCTAGTTTCTTCACATGCAAGTACTGATGAATAGTCTGTGGAACACTCAAGGGGCCCTCCGCAGATCTACAGCTCACTCTTCTCTGGTAACCTGAGCTGTGAATTCTATAGGCTTTGCTTCCTGGGTATCACAGCTCTATTATCTCAACTCAATGAGACCACCGGGTACTGCCTGGGTTCTCCTATCCTGCAGCATAACTGGACAAGTTCTGTAGGCCTTAAGCTGGAGCAACTAAACAGCTCATCTCATTTTTCACATTTCTCAGGAATCACTGTCTTTCATGTCTAATGTTCATTATCTTGAGAGCTGTTTTTTCAAACAATTTGTCCAAATTTTTAGTTGTTTGAGATGGGAGGATAAATCTGTCCTACTGTTACATCTTCACTGGAATAGGAAAGTTACTTTTTTTTTTTAATACTAAGCCTTGTGAAGAAAAGTTACTAGTCCAAAGTTACCTAGCCATTTTTCTAATGTATGTTCATAACAATGCATTATATATACTCAAAACCTCTCAGTTCCCTTTGTCTGGACAAAACTGTTACTTCCTTTTCCTAGCTAATTTATGAGTTCAGCTTCTTTAAGGCAATGACGTCTTACATCTCTGTGTCATTAGTACCTAGGATAGTGTTTGGAAAATCGTCAATGCTTCAGTTCAGTTCAGTTCAGTCGCTCAGTCTTGTCCGACTCTTTGGGACCCCATGAATTGCAACACGCCAGGCCTCCCTGTCCATCACCAACTCCCAGAGTCCACTCAAACTCATGTCCATCGAGTCGGTGATGCCATCCAACCATCTCATCCTCTGTTGTCCCCTTCTCCTCCTGCCCTCAATCTCTCTCAACATCAGGGTCTTTTCAAATGAGTCAACTCTTCACATCAGGTGGCCAAAGTATTGGATTTTCAGGTTTAGCATCAGTTCTCCCAATGAACACCCAGGACTGATCTCCTTTAGAATGGACTGGTTGGATCTCCTTGCAATCCAAGGGACTCTCAAGAGTCTTCTCAACAGGGGCAGCAGCCAAGAGAAACTACCCCATGTCCGAGGTCAGGGGCGGCGGCCGAGAGGAACTACCTCACCCCAGAGGTCAGGGCCAGTGGCCGAGAGGAGCTACCCCACGCCCGAGGTCAGGGGTGGCAGCCAAGAGGAGCAACCCCATGTCCAAGGAGCGGCGACTGTGCCAGCACAGGAGGGCCAAGAGGAGCTACTCCACGTTCAAGGTCAGGAGGAGTGGCTATGAGGAGATAATCTTCGTCCAAGGTAAGGAGCAGCAGCTGTGTTTTGCTGGAGTAGCCATGAAGAGATACTGCACGTCCAAGGTAAGAGAAACCCAAGTAAGACGGTAGTTATTGCGAGAGGGCTTCAGAGGGCAGACACACTGAAACCATAATCACAGTCAATGCTCAGCAGGTATACATTTGAAACAAACTTCCTTGCAACTTTTCAAAATCTTGTAATTATCATATACAAAATAATTCTGAAGCATAAATTTTACAGAATTCTATGTATCAGGAAGAATTTATCAAACAAACAGATGGATTATTGAGAGAATGATAATGATACTGTGGAAATTATAACAAATAGTAAAAATGAACCATGTGATCTACACTTAATAAGTTTTTTAACCAACTTATTTGATAATAAAATGGCAATTCTTAAAGTGATCACATAAGCCCTATATATATACATATACACACATATATACACACATATATATACATATATACGTATATATACATATATACATGTATATATACATGTATATATATATGTGATAATTTCTTTGTGCCATATCTTTTACAGCAACATGACAGATATCCTGAAAAAGAGTATATAAACTATCTAAAAAATTAAATTTTGGGGAAAAAATAGTGGTTATTTATTACATGCTTATAATGTTCCAGAGACTGTGCTAAGCAGTTTACATACATCTTATTTAACAAAATTCTGATAATGATCCTGACAAGACAGGCATTCTTAATGCCATCTCTTAGATGAAGAATAAATTACCATAAGTCAAAAAGGTGATAAGGTGGCAGAACTTGTATTTTAACCCAGATCACAAAATCCATGTTCTTAGCAACACTATACTTCTGCATAACTAGAGATTCATTTGTTCATTAACTTTCATGGTTGGGGGGGGGGATAAATCAAATAATTTTTAGTTGCCAGAAAAGACCATATAAAGTTAGAACTAAATTTTCTTTAGTCTTTTGAATGCTACCATTAACTATCTTAAAGACTGTGAGTGTCATCTAAAAAGCTCATTTTAATCAAGCTTTTTCAAATGAGTAACTTTAAAAATATTAAACATATTCACAGTATTGGCACTGTGCTCTTTTCTTTAAAGTAAATGCAATCTCACTATGACAGAGACACATATCAACAGCTTATCATATTTCTGGCTACATTTCATTTTAACAGTTACTATAATTCTATCTCTTAGGATCAAGGTCTAAGCTAGAAATATTACACATAGCTCAAAAGTAGATTTATCTTGCCTATAGAACTTAGCACCAAGTTAGTTTAAACAAAGACCAGAAAGGAACAGAATTAAACCAATAGCACATATTGTCTGCAATAGCAAATTCCTTGTAAGAATTTTAATCAAATATTTTTTCTAAACAGCTTAAGCAGTTTGCAAAAAAGTTATTTATAGCTATTTTCTTTTAAAAACTAAGACAGATATCATTTTATAGATGAGTAAGTTAAAGAGGTGACTCTGATCCTAAGGTTACAATATCTCTCTTAAGGTCTGTGTAAGAAAGTCATATTCACTACCCAATAACAGTACATGTGAAATGATCCTGCAAATATACAGCCAGTTTATTTGTTCATACATTGTTTATGGCTGCAAGCAGCAGGGTTGTATAGTTGTGGTAGAGATCTTATGGCCCACAAACACTAAATATTTATTTTGTCCTTTATTTAGACTTCCCAACTCAGAGATCTTCCCAACCCAGGGATCGAACCCAGGTCTCCCGCATTGCAGGTGGATTCTTTACCAGCTGAGCCACAAGGGAAGCCCTTATTTAGACTATACCTGTATTCTTTCCACTTAACTTTTCCACCCTATAGCTGCTAATGTTACCTTCACAAAGCAAGCTTCTAATTAAGTTATTGCTTAAAAAACTCTTCAGTGACACTCCATTGCTTCCAGATTTAAGCATAAATTACCACCTTAATTTTCAATGCCATCAGTACATTTCAACCTTATTCTTCTACCCTTATCTTTCAACCATTTCTGTATTCATACCCAGCATTTCAGCAGTACATGGCTTCTCACTATTTTTCAGCCACGTCCTGCATATGTCTCCCACTGCTTTCCTTGTGCAGAAGCCTCTATTTGGAATTTCCTTTTCCTCAGTCATCCTTAGTTGCAGAAATGCCATTATCTTTGTTGAGCCCTACCTAGTTGGCTGGATACAGTATGGACTATCAAATGACTCACAGAGTACTCAAAATCCTTGTGAAAATGCTATAGACTACCTCGTTGTTCTTTCAAAATGAGTGCCTCTCCCCTCCTTTTCCCCAGTGGCTCAGTGGGAAAGAATCCACTGGTAATGTAGGAGACATGGGTTCAATCCCTAGGTTGGGAAGATCCCTTGGAGAAGGAAATGGCAACACATTCCAGTATTCTTGCCTGGGAAATCCAACGAACAGAGGAGTCTAGCATGCTATAGTCCATGGGGTTGCAAAAGAGTCAAGCACAAGTTAGTGATTAAACAGCAACTCCCGTACTTAGTCTCCTTCATTCCTAGCCCCAGATATGGAACCTCACCGCTTAAACCAGCTTTGAACAGAACTTAGGAAGAAGGTTTAGATTTGTCAAGAAAGTAGCTGTATACAGAAGCTAGGCAGATGAAGCAGAAATTCTCCCTGCTCTATGGAACCAAGACAGGCAAGGAGAAAGGGAAAGAAGCTTGGCTAACTCAATGAAAGTTTAGAAGCTTAAAACAACAGAAAATGGAAGAAACAACAAATCCAAATCATCATTTATTTGTAACTGCTACATAACTGTGCCACAGAAATGTTTCCTTAACATGTCCTGTCAGAAACTGTGGCTTTCTTTTTCTTTTACAGCTGAACCAAGAGATTCTCCCACAAAAGGAAGAAATTAGGGGGTTTTACATGCATCAGTTCTTGGTACATTAGCCCTCTCAGAAATTCTAAAATAATTCTATGCAAAAGAATTTTACTAAAACTTCTAGACATGACAATGGGGTTAAAATAAAATTATATTTAATAATATAATTTTTAATATGTAAGGCACAAATAATTTCAGTTTCCTAAATTTTTTCTAAAGTGAAAAGGTGTGCAACATCATACAAGGAAAAACATTCATATTGTTCTAAACACTGTTTTAGTATCTTGGTGTTTTTTTTTTAAACATTGTTATAACCACCTACTTTTGCTATCACAATTTTAAGTATCAGCACACCATAAATATTAATATTTTAGGATAATCTATTAGATATTTTTTTTTAATTACNAAACCAACTTTGAACAGAACTTAGGAAGAAGGTTTAGATTTGTCAAGAAAGTAGCTGTATACAGAAGCTAGGCAGATGAAGCAGAAATTCTCCCTGCTCTATGGAACCAAGACAGGCAAGGAGAAAGGGAAAGAAGCTTGGCTAACTCAATGAAAGTTTAGAAGCTTAAAACAACAGAAAATGGAAGAAACAACAAATCCAAACCATCATTTATTTGTAACTGCTACATAACTGTGCCACAGAAATGTTTCCTTAACATGTCCTGTCAGAAACTGTGGCTTTCTTTTTCTTTTACAGCTGAACCAAGAGATTCTCCCACAAAAGGAAGAAATTAGGGGGTTTTACATGCATCAGTTCTTGGTACATTAGCCCTCTCAGAAATTCTAAAATAATTCTATGCAAAAGAATTTTACTAAAACTTCTAGACATGACAATGGGGTTAAAATAAAATTATATTTAATAATATAATTTTTAATATATTAAATGGTAAGGCACAAATAATTTCAGTTTCCTAAATTTTTTCTAAAGTGAAAAGGTGTGCAATATCATACAAGGAAAAACATTCATATTGTTCTAAACACTGTTTTAGTATCTTGGTGTTTTTTTTTTAAACATTGTTATAACCACCTACTTTTGCTATCACAATTTTAAGTATCAGCACACCATAAATATTAATATTTTAGGATAATCTATTAGATATTTTTTTTTAATTACATAAATGTCTTTCCTGATCCTTTTAGAATTCAGTTTAAAATAATACTTCCTATTTTTAAAAGCCTTTGTAGCCTGGGAACAGCTATTTCTAAGAAACTTATTCCCTGTGACTACTTTTCTTTTAGTTATTTGACTTTCTCTCTTTCTCTCTTTGTATCATCTCACAACTGCTGGGAAGGGAATGGTGTTCTCTACAGTACCAATCACCTGGACTAGTCTACTTATTATTTCTCTTTGCTGTACTGACTTCACAAAAGTTTTTAACTCTCTTGACAGAACCTTTTCTGTTTTATTCCAAGTTATAATTTCTATCTTTAAATGCAGTTACTTAGTCTCTAAAATATCTTTCAAAATCACCTTTTAAAAGTGTTTTTGCTAACAAAGACCAAGAGGTAAAAGTACTAGAAAGTTTTTTTAAGTTATGTTTTTTCCTCAAAAACATTAATTAAATTTGAACCACTGGGTTCAAAATGAACGATGAAGCAGATAAAATATTTGACTTCCTGTAGGTTTATTTTATATCTCTATAAACATGCCGTAGAAAATAACTGATTAGAATGATTTACTAAGAGATTTTCTAGATGGATTATTTACATACAGGATGTTTACAATATTTCATATGTCCCCAAAAGTTTTATATATATGGGAAAAAAAAAGTAAAAGGCAAAGAAAGACTGATTATGTATCAGAACTATATTCTAATCTTAACTATGTAAACTTTAAGGGTTTGTTTTCTCATCCATGCAAGCATGTTCATCACAATGCTTTTCAAAAATAGAAAACTGTCCCCCAAAAGNCCCAAAAGTTTTATATATATGGGGAAAAAAAAGTAAAAGGCAAAGAAAGACTGATTATGTATCAGAACTATATTCTAATCTTAACTATGTAAACTTTAAGGGTTTGTTTTCTCATCCATGCAAGCATGTTCATCACAATGCTTTTCAAAAATAGAAAACTGTCCCCCAAAAGTAAATAACTAAATAAATTGTGGTATAATCCCTTGATGGAAGCAGCACAGTAGTCAATTTTACAAATATTTTTAAAGACATTAAGTAACATGGGGAAATGCTAGAATTACATTTTTTATACTACAAAATTAAACATGTAAAATGACCCAAATTGTTAAAAAAAAAAAAGAAAAGAAATTAAATTAAAAAATTTTACATAAAATGCATATTGTAGGAAAAAAACCTAGAAAATATGTGATAAAATAATTTTTATTATCTACTCTATCCTTAAGTCTTTCTATGTTTTTCAAGTAGGATTTCATCAGCTGGGGCAGGAAAAATGGGTTTCACAACAAAAATAATGTCTTTATAGTTAAAATAAATAAAAAATTAGATGACTATTAAATTTTTCTACAGTTCAATACAAAGTACATTAATGTCACATTTCAGTGTATTAAAGTATGCTCTAGAAATTGCAAGATTTAAGTTTTACCTATAATCTGACATTTGACACCCATTCTTGCTACTACCATGAGGTTATAGACATATTTTGCTTAGAGG
Organism: Neotragus moschatus; assembly: GCA_006410615.1. NCBI lineage: Eukaryota > Metazoa > Chordata > Mammalia > Artiodactyla > Bovidae > Neotragus > Neotragus moschatus. Next base: position 417,392 of record SJYA01000117.1, read on the forward strand.
TGAATTTTATAATGGATAAATGTACCAGCCTTTTGCCTCAGGAGACTCGTGATCAAAAGTAATAAGTGAAAATTATGTAGATGATCAAATACTGTTTTTTTTAGTTGACATTAGTCTAATCACAAAACCACTTCCCTATTCATCATAATTAATGATCTCCACTCAAGGAAAGTCCAAAACCATGGGTGTTGTTACTCATGTTTAAAATATATAGTAGAGGCTTGATTTCTAACTTATGTTGCTATTTTCCTTTTAGAATTCTAATGTAGAGCCCAAGTAATATACAAATATAAAATCAATATATTATTTCTTGAACTCCCATTCTAAAATAATCAGATTCCTCTCTCTTTCTTGCTAGTTTCCTCCTCACCCATCCTTGCTCATCTAAGACAATGAGGTAACCTAAGCCCTATTTTACTCACGAAAATTATCACACTAATCAGTTCAATTCAGTTCAGTCGCTCAGTTGTGTCTGTCTCTCTGTGACCCAATGACCCGCAGCCAGGCCTCCCTGTCCATCACTAATAAAATCCTATAATCAAGAGTAGTACTTTATGTATTAAAAAATACCTATTATAAAAGAGCAACCAAATATATTTTCACAATAACTTTAGTATGATAACCAACTCTATACCACTTGACTAACCCTCACTTTTCTTTTCAATTGACCACTCTACCAAAATGGCAGTTGATTTTTCACATTCTTGAAAAATACAATTTCTTTCAAAATTAGTTCTATATATTTTTATTTTTTCACAAGGCCACGAAGGAGAAAACATTAAAAAAAAAATCCTTCAGGTAAAATTGTATGAAATGCTAATATTTTGTCATTTTTAAAATACAAAAGTGGTAATTTCATTTTGTTCAACTTAAAAAAACAAAGTTGACAAGGGAATAGGGTTATCTTTTTAACTTAGAAGCAACAGAAGAAATCATGAAGGAAAATAACTGATGGATTCAACTGAATAAAAATACTCTATATAAAAAGTATTCAGCAACACAGAACTAAAATAGATGGCAACAGGGTGACAGTAATATTATTAGCAGCAAATCTAACCAAGAGTTTAGAGCTTCAAAACGGTTACTAAAGGTTGTTAACAAATCACTAATTTCTACAAGATTAGAGAAAGAAAGAGTTTAAGACAGCTCACACAGTAAAATGACAGCCGGTCAAGTTCTCTACTTAGATTTCTCTGGGAGAAGTCTCAGTTATTATTATTAAAATGTGCAAATTAGATAACTCTGATACTTAATGCTAGCCAATGATGCAAAACTTTCATGCACGAGTGCTAAGTCATTTCAGTCATGTCCAACCTTTTGCGACCTGCCAGGCTCCGCTGTCCATGGTATTATGCAGGCAAGAATACTGGAGTAGGTTGCCATGCCCTCCTCCAGGGGATCTTCCCAATCCAGGGACTTAACCCATGTCTCTTATGTCTCCTGCATTGGCAGGAGGCTTCTTTACCACTAGTGCCACCTGGGAAGCACCCATCATACTTCACTTATAAACTGCATCTTCTAGACTGATACAACAGCTACAGAAAACAATTTGAAAAATGTGAAAGAAGTCTTAGAAGTGTACTCATACTCTCTGAGAAACTATTTCTAATTTCGGGACCTAGAAAAAAATATTTAAAATAATTGAGAGCTATGATCATTCAGATATTTCAGATACTTGCTTTAAAAAAGTGAAGGCCAGGAAGTGACCTAAACCTCCAACAATAAAGAACTCATTAGATAAATGTATCCATAAGATATAATATTTCTATTAAAAACAATGACAGTGCTAAACATTTAAAGTACGTAAAACTGCCTACCAACAAGAAAATGCCAGTGTACTATATATATCAAGAAAATTTAAAGTGTTTATTCTTTGACACATAATTAAAAAAAAAACCTAACCTAAAATAATCATTTAAGATTCAAAGATCTATGTACAAAGATATTTGTCACAGTGCTACCTATAAGAGCAAATTATTGAAAAATGATTGAAAACAATATACCAATAAATTCCTAACAGAATAATTGATTTCAATACACTGATACAATAAAATATAATATAGCTATTGAAAATGCTTACCAAAAAATTAATGACACTGAAAATTATTCCAACTATACTCCGAAGTGAAAATGTGAGATACAAATAAAGATCATACTTCAGTTTTGATTTATGTGAAATATGTATTATAATATGGATGCACAGAATAGACATGAAAGAATCATCCCAAAATGTTACAATGGTATATTCTTTCAGCAATGGCAGCAAGAGGAGATTGGTGTAAATCTAGATAAAACAACTGAAGAGCACAGGGAAAGTAAAGGCAGATGACAATCTGAGACATATTTGCTGAAGTAAAACAGCATGTTTTGTTTTTCTTGCTTGGGAACATTACATCCCCATGGCTTAAATGGCAAATATCCACAGCTTTAGCACCAGAAGTAATAGATTTGGTTCAGGTCAGTACCACAACAGCTAGACCTTTAATGGGGAAATTTTGGAAGTGAGAGTCCTAGAAGGTTGAGATTATAAACTGCCCATATGTTCCCAGCTATCTACTAAATTATGCATGTGGGCAGAAAATCCCAGAGAATCCAGTGAAGATTGAAAGCCTGTGATACTTATAAATTTGCTCCACCTTGCAATGTATTCCTCATCTACATACATCACAGTCATAGTGTGGAAACCTTACTGCCCTGAGGCATCATTCACTGACCAACCACTAAACTACAGGAGCCATGCTAAGCAGACAACACTAACAAACACACAAAAACTGAGCTAAGATACCACAACCAAACACTGCAGAGGCAATAAATTTCACAGACTGAGTCTAGGAAAGACAACTGCCTCCTTTAGAAAACAAACAAACAAACAAACAAAAAACCTCAAAAGGAAAACAAAACAAACAGAATCCAGAACAACATATCATCCACTAGTCCAGTTTTTAAGCAAAATTTTGCTGCTGCTGCTGCTCAGTTGCTCAGTTGTTTCTGACTCTGTGACCCTCTGGACTGCAGCCCACCAGGCTCCTAGGTCCATGGAATTTTTCAGGCAAGAATACTGGAGCAGGTTATGATTTAAAACTAGACTTATTAAAAAGTATGAACATATGAACCCATATTCAAGAAAAAAGAGTGGTTAATAGGAAGTAGCTCTAAATTGGTCCAGATGTTTGACTTAACAGATAAAGATTTCAAGAAAGCGATTATAAAATGTTCAAAGAATTAAAGGAAAATAAGCTAAGAAGGAGTACACAAATAGGGAATCTCAATGGAGAACTTTGAAACTATAAAGAGAGAACCAAATGGAAATCTACATTCGACAAGTACAATAACTAAAACAGAACCCTCCCCCAACCCCAAAAAACACTTCACATCACTAGATGGACTCATTAACAGACTGAGATGGCAGAAGAAAGAATCAGTGAATATAAAGGCGTATCAATAAAAATTATCCAAAGCAAAAATCAAAGTGAAAAAATACTGAAGGAAAATGAACAAAGCCTTAGTGAGCCGGATGTAACTTAAGTCCTAGAAGGAGAAAAGACAGAGAAAGAAAAGGACAAAAAATACATATATATATGAAAAAATAATGACAAAAAAGTACCAAGTTTGGTGGAAAACTTTAATACCTTAACAAAATTCAATGAATTCCAAGTGAACAAATACAAAAAGAACCAAACTTATATGCATCATGGTCAAACTTCTGAAAGCTAAAGGCAAAGAGGAAATTTTGAAAGGAGTAAGAAAAAAATAGCACATCATATACACAGAAAATATATAATTAATGTTTGACTTTTCATCAGAAATAATGCAAACTAGAAAACAATGGTGATGGAATATTTAAAGGGCTGGTGGAAAAATATTAATACTTGTCAATCAAAAATTCAATATATTAAAAAAAGGCAAACTAAAAACATTCACAGGTAAGCAAAAACTGAGATAGTTCATTGTTAGCAGACCTGCCCTAATAAGAAATACTGAAGGAAGTCCTTCTGGCTAAACAGAAGTGAATGATAACTCAGAATTCAGAATAGGAAGGAATTAAGAGGAATGGAAAGAATAAATATGTGAGTAAATATAAGATATTTTTAATTTTCCATAAATTTTTTAAAAAGACATATGCTTGCTGAAAGTAAAGATTCTAACACTCTATTGTTGAGTTTATAAAGTATATAGATGTAATATGTATAATATTACAAAGGAGAAGAAAATGGAAGTAAACTGGAAAATGAAGATAAAAAGGTAATGTTTTATTAGAAGTAAATTACTATCAATTTGAAGTAGACTGCAATAAATTAATGATGCATATTGTAATACCTAGAGGAACTCCTTAAATATTTTTCCTACAGTGTCCTTGAAAACTTATATAGTCAGAATATCACCTAGATACAACAGTATAATACACACTGTTCAAAAAAAGAAAACAGAAGGGCATCAAAATGGCAATAGCCCTGAATCAAAATGGAAGCATTATAAAGTGATTTATTTTTTCTTTTCTTTGTTGTTTCTGTATTACATATGAAGTGATTATAATATTCTTAAATGGAATATTCCAATAAAATTTAAACCATGTAAAAAATACCATAATAAATATACCAAAAAACTCATGAGATACTAAAGACATTTTAAATATGGGTGTCTTATATGAGCATCAGAGAGTTTATAAACCTCTTGAAATAATACAGATTTACGTTTTCCTGGACAGAGAATCTATGGTTTTTATCAGACTCCAAAAAGGATTTCTATGTCAAAAAAGTTAAGAACCAGTGTTCTAATGTATTAATAAATGGCTTGTCAAATTCCATTCATTTGGACTGTGGACTCTGAAGCATCCTTATGTAATTAACTGTTCTTTAAAATTCACTAATTTAAGTTAGCTCATAACTCTTTAATTTCCCTTTATTCTTATTTCAGAGGCTCTGATCTGGGTGACAGGAAGAAACAGGGTAAGGAGAATATTCTATGGGCCACAAAAGCATAAAATAGCAACACAACTGTATAAACTGGAAGTCCCTTAATCCTGAAACAAGTTATTCAGCTAGGTAGCTTTTGCTTTTATTTTTCCACATAAGTCTTCATGAAAGTGCCTATGAGTTCATCATATTTTAATAATTTCTTAGGTAATTTGCTGTTTAGGCAGGTTGGGAATTACTGCTCTGAATTAACAGTAAAGTCCTGAGGCTAAGTTGGTTTGTGATTATTTCCATATCCCTATCACCCAAAGCAGAACCTGGAACAGAGAAGACTCTTAATAAACAATCTGTTGAAATAAATAAGTCTTCTTTTTCATAGTGTGTGGATAAAGAATAAAATCAAGCAGTATCAAATTACCATCTACATTATATATAACAAACACTGAGATAAGAAAATGCTTACACTCCTTAGATAGTAAGTTACTGGTAGTAGTAAGTTATATTGGAATATTTGTGTTTGGATTATTAGTGTTGAAGTATTCCAGATCTCTGTCCCTGAAATCCTTTCTGACCTTACTGATCCAGTAAAAATAACTTCTCATTCACATTATTTCCTAAGGAAAACAAATCTTAGTCCTCGAGTCAGCAATATCTCTTGGGCTCTTAAGTGACTACATCAGGAGACACTGATTTAAAACCTAGACAAATTTATTGTTTCTTTTTCTAAACAAGAGGAAAGAAATCATTATCCATGAAAATAATAAGAACAATACCATTTGAGGTCACTTCCAAATTCAAAGCAAAGCTTCCAACAGAGTTGCTTAACAAGTATTAAAATTCTTGCCTTTTAAATGCATAGACTTAAGCAAATGAAGATGACAGATTAAAGCACAAAAGGTACCTTTAACATGATATTCAGACTAGGCTATCTGATCAGACAATTCACAGAATAGAGAAACCATTCCTTGAAGTAACAGCAACCCATATACTCTGTTCCATCTTGAACATTCAAAAGGTCCCAGTCCTATGGGAAGAGACATTTCAAGTACTGTACATATGCATGCTAGTCGCAGATCTTATTAGTAAACCCATTTCATTATAAAAATTCATTTCAAAATTTGTGATTATTAACGATAATTATACAACAACAAAAAACTGCGTGGAGAAAAACATTTTGAGATGGAGTATATTTTTAATGATTAAGAACAGTAGAAAACTATCCTGATTAGAAATGTAACAACAAAATGTGGTGTTTTGGTCCACACAACAGTCTACTCACCATTACAAATGTAGCTGATGGACTAAAACTGAGTCAGATTCACACTTATCAGGCAGGTTTGCCAGGGCAACCTTGGAGTCAGTCTATCAGAAATCTAGTGTTGAACCAACAAGTGTCTTGTAAAAGAGCTAATGTAAATAAGCTGAACCTCATAATAATGCTTTAGCTATTAGATATGTGATTTCCAAGTTCAGAATATATATTCAACACCCTTATTTCTCTTTGATTCAGGCTTCTTTCCTAGCCCCTCCTCTACCTTGGGTCTCATTTATGGGTCGTAGGAAAAGAAGGGGGAGGGGACTTCCCTGGTGGTACACTGGATAAAAACCCAACTTCCAATGCAGGGGACATGGGTTTGACCCCCAATTGGAGAAGATTCCACAAGCTGTGGAGCAACTAAAGCCCATGTGCCACAACTGCTGAGTCCACGTGCCCCAAATACTGAAGACCCTGTGGCCCAGAGTCAATGCTCTGCAACAAGAGAAGCCATCACAGTAGGAAGCCCTGATCATCAGACCTAGAGGAAGCCCGCATGCAGCAATGAAGACCCAGTGCAACCAAAATAAATAAATTTTCAAAAAAGAGGGAATAAAAACTCAAAGTTACTTTCACTATAATTTTTTTTTTAATGCTCAGGAGCTAAGAGGCATTCATCCTAAGGTACTCTCTGCCCTTAACAGAATATGACATAAAAAGGGAGACAGGCAGCTTTCCTAAGCTGTCACAGAAGTTCATGTGGGAAGATCAGTCACATGGCCTGGCACAGAGGGAAATACCTTGCTCACATGGTGAGACCTAGTGGGATCAGCAATAGTATGGGGCAGAGAAGGGTCAAAGCAGAGGCGGATTTAAAAAGGAGAGGTGAAGGTCATGGTNGTATATGCATATGTACATCTGGAAATAGAGCAAGGTACTGAAGGAAGGATACTAAACCATTAATACTAGATTGGTGGCAGATAGAAGATATAGGCATTTTTAAATTTATATACCTATCAGTTTGGGGCCCATTACAATAAACATATATTACTTTATAATTTTTAAAAATATATAATAATTTTTTAAAGGGAGAGGACGTGAACAGATAAAGGACANTCTTTCATATACTATAATCAAGGTAATCAAAAGTGGAAAAAGAAGTAAATCTGCACTGACTCATTAAGATGCAAATTTTATAGTCTTTGAACTTCCCCTATGAATGCATTAAATAAAATGGTAACAGTATTAACTTCCAATATTTTGACATTTCTAGCAAAAACCAGATTTATGTGTGTGTGTATATGCACACTGTATCCAGCACTGAATAAATAAAAAGTGTAAGTTGTAAAATATCATATACAGTATGATTCTGTTTTAAAATAAGCAAAAATTTAAGTAATATATGCATATGTACATCTGGAAATAGAGCAAGGTATTGAAGGAAGGATACTAAACCATTAATACTAGATTGGTGGCAGATAGAAGATATAGGCATTTTTTAATTTATATACCTATCAGTTTGGGGCCCATTACAATAAACATGTATTACTTTATAATTTTTAAAAATATATAATAATTTTTTAAAGGGAGAGGACGTGAACAGATAAAGGACAAAATTTTCTCACAACTCACTGTGAGTTTATTAGAACTGAAATACTGATTTTAGCAATCTGAAGTTATCTACATAACCGGAACTGTTAAGATTTTCTTCTTTCTCTAGAAAATAAATGATTACTTGGATAAAGTCTTACACATCTACCAATTTTCACACTCTCAACATCCTATGAGTCTGGAAAAAAAATGAAATAAGTGAAACAGAGAGCTCGTGTGCACTGCTGGAGGTCACACAGAAAAATCACATTCTAACTCCTCATGCTGTGCTCCTCCTGAAATAAACAGGCTATACACGTCAAAATTTAATAAAGACGCTACAAATATATGACAAATGGTCATGAGTGTGGCCAAAGATACCATTGTGGCAAAGGCATTATCCACCTTAGTTCCTAACGCTCTGACTGGAGAAATAAAAAGGAACCCTGCTACATCTGCTGTTAGTTCTCCTTCTGCAGTTACAGACCTTGGATCCTGAAAAAGCATGAAATAACTAACAGGTACCTGGTGGGGTTCTCTATAATCAGACAGAAACTACGGTGTCTAGAACTAAAATATTTAAAATATCCGAATACAATATTCAGTTACTCTTGTGGTTTCAAAAAAGCCTGACTCTCAGACTCTTGAATAATAGGAAGCAGGAGTTATTTAATGCACTTAAAATATTTGGTTCTACTTCAGAAAGCTTTAATAAGCACACATGCATAAAGGTCAGAAAATAAATTTTATCTAGGTTAAATATAAATCTGAGACTACTTCATGACATATTGTCACCTGTTCTTTTATTATTATTATTATTTAAGCTAACTGGCTACCATTTTCCACAAAACCGCTGTGTCTTAAAAATGCAACAACAACTGACAGATTTTTCTTTGGAAGAGAAGAGACAGAGTAAGGGTAGGCTCAAGGTAGACTCAGAAAAAGGGCTCAAGTTCATGCTGTTTGGATGATCAGATAATATTTTTTAATCATTTACTTCAGAAATAATTTTTAATAAACTTGTAACCGATCAAAATGTTTCAGAGAAATGGATCACTGGCAAGGTACTGCTTCTGACTGAAATGTGAGCTGGTTTCCAGATATAGGACTTGTAAAGTAAGACATCATGATAGTAACATGATATTAACATTTAATCCATATTTAAAGGTATTTTAATTTGCATATATTCATAGGACACACTTATTTGTTAAAAAGAAAGAGAGAAAAATTTATGGACTTGCTCTTCCAGAAAGAAGAAAAACTTCATGCTGTTTTATCTCACAATCACAGTTTGAGGAAAGCGTCTGTTTTAACACACACAATTACCCTAAACCTCAAATATATATTGGCTTAGGTGAAAAAAAAAAAATAAAATGCTGAGAGGAAAGGAATTTACTACATTGAAGTCCTTAAATAGTATATGAGACAATAAATATTTTTCATCAGCGTTTAGTAAACATATACGGTGTATGAGTAACATAGGTGCATTGTGAGATAATTATGTTCTCAAACTCATTTAGACAAATGTCAAAAACGTTTTCAAAACACAGTGGTAAAACATTAAAATAAGACAGGCATTTAAAAATGTAACAGACAAAGGATGAGCAGGGTTCATAACCTCTGCTTTGGAAGAGGTTTCAAAACCTCTTCCTGCATCCTCAAAAGTATGATAATGTATTAACTGCGTTTATGGCTTCTGTTAAATAAAATTATTAAACTGTGAACTGAAATACAGCCATTTTATTTACAAGTTCTATGCAAAATAGCCTAAAACAGAGAGAAAAGGGCTTTTACTAGAATGTACTACTATCGATGAGCATGTAATAGCAATGGGCCTGCCTACATTTCTGGCAAGCAGCAACTACAGTCTACAAACCACTGATGGGCTAAACAAGCTATTAATGACAGTTGCTTTTCAAACTTAAAACGGCCAGACTGTGTTGCCTGACCACAAGGACAAGTAGGTCATCACTCTCAAATGTTATACAATATAAGAAGCATAAATGAGACCTCTGTGGGGAGAAAAAACCCACAGGTATGGCTCCAGAGTTCTTTTGCTATTCAACTATTAATAGAAAGCAAATCCCACTTAAAGTTGTAAATACTTATAACCCATTTTACTAAAAGATTTATCATCACTTATTTAACCTTCCACCTAGAGCCGAACAAGGTATTATTAGTTCTGGTGCCCAGCTCTAGCTCTGAAATATACAACTTAATATCCAGAACCCAAATAAAGAAAAAAAAAAATTGGCCCTCTGTAACTTTCACAGAGTAGTAAGATGGTGAAATTTTGGCCCTGTGTAAACCCATGGAATGTCTGTCTCTCCCAATCATTCAGAGGTTGCAGAATCACACTCATGACTATATGGGGGATACATCTAGATTTTTCATCTGATCCAAAGGCCTTGTTCCCTGCCCACTTGTCTTTCAAGTCAGTGCCTTTCAATGTACTATTTTTTCTGGTGTTCGCTGGACCAGCAGCATTAGCCTCACTTGGGAGCTTGATGAATGCAGACTCTTAAGCCCCACCCCAGACCCAGAGTTTAAACAGTATCTAGGAGATTCATATGCACATTAAAGATGGAGGGGCACTGACCTAGGTCATGTTCTCCAACTCCTACGTATCTCCAGTTATTTGACTTTTCAGGAAAGAGAACAAGGGAAGCTTTAGAAGTATCATACTGATCAGGATAATTCACTTCATTCTCTGCCCAAGCAGACATGGCACAGCAGTCCTTCTTTCAAGTCAGAAACAACCCCCAAAACTATTTTGACCTTAAAAAAAGTAACAATTTTTCATTTAGCTCAACCCAATATATTGAGATCTTAAGCCCTCTCCCAAGAGGAAAGGATAGCATTATTTGTATAGATTGCTAATAGAAGAACAATAATAGCTATACTATAATCACATGACAAGATTCTATCTCTTGTACACTTTTATAATTGTAACAATAAAGTGTATGTTACTGTCAGCTACTTGACTGTATTAAAAACACTCTAAAAAGTAAATATTTTAACACCCATTGAGTATTTCAATAAGAGCTACAACTCACTATATTATCCAGAAATTAAAAACATAAGAGGTAGAAAAATAGGGAGTGAGCTACCTTTGATATAACAGAGAACTCAGAGTCAACTGTCCACAGTTTAGGACATCATTAATAAAACAAGTCAGAAGCAACCTAATAACCACCCACCTCCACTCCTTCAACCCTACTATGTTAACAGATACATACTGGTGTCACATCAGAAAGTCTTTAATTTGTATATGATTTTTCATCAAATAAAAAGTACTATTTCCTTAAGTTCATTATAAAATCTAACTAAGCATGACATTATAAGCAATGATTTTCTCTAAGTCACTGAGTAGATATTCACACTGAATTCTGAGATGTTTTGTATTCAATTCTGCTGATCATTCTGATCACTCTAGGAGAACTGCAGGGGACTGCATAGGATTCAAGGGCTACTGAACACTGATTTCTGACATTTTTCATTATAAATTTCTCTTTTGAGGCAAAAGTTTTGTAAGACACCATCCCTTGCCATCACCCCTGATAACAGCTTTACATAAATGGAAATAAAAACAAAAATCATCCCCAGGAAAAAAAAAAGTGCAACACTAAAATGCCAAAACCATGAATACAGGCCTAGAAGCTGGTGTTACCAGAGCACTAGCTAGAGCAAAGGGGCTTGAAAATGAGTGAAACCAGAAGAGGCAGCCTGAGGAACCATTGCTTCTGGGAGAAAATCAGGTAAATAGAAAACATGGAAGAAAGTAGTAAGAAACAAAATGCTAAAGAGAAATAAGACATGCCAACCAATTCCTCCCTGCCATCATCATCTGTTAGAGAATGATGCTTCACTATATTGCGGAAGGTCTTCCCTGGAGGCTCAGACAGTAAAGAGTACACCTACAATGCAGGAGACCTGGGTTCGATCCCTGGGTTGGCAAGATCCCCTGGAGGAGGGCATGGCAACCCACTTTACTATTCCTGCCTGGAGAATTCCATGGACAAAGGAGCCTGGTGGGCTACAGTCCACGGGGTCGCAAAGACTCAGATATGATAAGCACAGTATATACTGCAGAAGAGGGGACCCTTAAACCAGGAGCCCTGTCTACAAAACATCTAGGATTTTTAAAGGGAAGAAGGGAGGGAGAGAGGAAGGGAGGGAAACGAAGGGAAAGAAATCAAAATCACTCCAACATAGTAACCAGATTAAAACACTACAACAGATGAAAATTCTTCCCTTAAAACCAGTTACAAAGCACAAGACTCATTTGGACAAATAATAGCCTAGAATCAGATATTCAAAGAATAAAAACATAAATGTAAGGGGGAGATATTTCAGATATGAAGGATACATTATAAGGTAAACAAAAAAGAATAAATTTGAATGAAAACTTAATAAGAAATATTGAATAAAACCAGGAGAACAATTGAGAGAATTAAAAACAAAAATAAAATAAAAATCTGTAAAGGTAAAAATATAAGGCTGGTACCAGAGATATCTGGGATATCTGAATCTGGGAAAGATTAAAGGTGGGAGGAGAAGGGGATGACAGAGGATGAGATGGTTGGATGGCATCACCGACTCGATGGACATGAGTTTGAGTAAACTCTGGGAATTGGTGATGGACAGTGAGGCCTGGCGTGCTGCAGTCCATGGGGTGGCAAAGCATCAGCCACAACTGATCAACTGAACTGAACTTCACTAAACCAGAGATATCAAAAGCAAGATTCAAATATCTTGAATAATATTTCAAGAAAGTCAAAGAAAACTGTGAGCCAAGGATTCTATGTCTAATCCAAGTTGTCATTCAAGCGGCAAGACTCCAGAAAAACAGCTTGGAATGTGCAAGATCTTGGTGAATATTGTACATATGAGCCACAGCTAAACAGAGAAAGAAACATAGTAAATATAATGAAATGCAAGTAATCATGGAGTAATTTCCAGGATACACTAATAAGTGAAAAGAGAAAATTACAGTAAAAATATATACGATATGCTTTTTATAAGAAAGAGGAAATGGGAATACATACATATAAGCATATAGTTGCTATTGCTCTTTAGTGGCTAAGTAGTGGCTGACTCTTTGGCAACCCTATGGACTGTAGTCCACCAAGCTTCTCTGTCCATGGGATTTTCTAGGCAAGAACACTTGAGTGGGTAGCCATTTCCTTCTCGAGGGGATCTTCCTGATCTGGGAATCAAACTGAGGTCTCCCACATTGCAGGCTTATTCTTGACCATCTGAGTCACCAGGATATATTCTTAATCTTACGAAAAGCATAGGAAGTACAGACAAAAAAATTAATAAAATTTGCTATCTACAAGAAATAGAGAATAGCTAGAAAGGAAGGGGGTAACACCTCTCTGAGAATACCACAGTATATAATATTTTGACTTCTGAAAACATGTTAACCTTATGGATATTCAAGCGTAATTAAATCAACAAGAATGGGAACAAAGGCACCTAAAATTAAATATGAAGTGAAGTGAAGTGAAGTGAAAGTCGTTCAGTAATGTCTGACTCTGCAACCGCATGAACTTTACAGTCCACGGAATTCTCCAGGCCAGAATACTGTAGTGGATAGCCTTTTCCTTCTCCAGGGGATCTTCCCAACCCAAGGATCGAACTCAGGTTTCCCACATTGTAGGCGGATTCTTTACCAGCTGTGCCACAAGGGAAACCCATAAATGGGAACAAATGAATGTGACTATATTTCAAATGATTAAACCACACTCAAGGGGAAAAAACTGCAAATAAATCTTCAAGTCTTTTAATTAAGTCTGTTTTCAAAAGATACACTTGTAGTGATTTTGGAACTATTTTATGTATATTATATGATTGAGCAAATGGGTAAACATATTAGTTCTATAGGAGTCTGGATTCTCACTTTACATAAATACAAATATGAAATGAGGGGAGAACAAGGAAGAACTCTGTGGTTTGGATTGAAATTGGAGGCATCAGTATGACTTATATGTTCTTAAAAATATCTATCTATGTACTAACCTCCCTCCCTCTATTTATCTGTCTAATCTAGGACTAAAAGTTCCTAGAAGTAGAAGTAAAATTCCAGAGAAAATGAGCACATCACATGTCCAGACCTTGTCTCCTAAATACCATTCTCCTTTAAAATGAGATACAGTAATCTGAAGAAATGGCTGATTTTGGGAGTGGGACAGGGAAGGTATAAGATGACTCTGAAACATGTTTATCAGAAAATGAGGATGTGCTTAGGGAATAAATAAATAAACAGAGTATGTCGAAAGGAACCAGAAATCATCTTGAAAGAGGACTCTCTGGACAAATCTGGCACAATCTGAGTGACAAAGTAAATAAGAAAAGTAACTGATAATAATCTGTTCATGAGTCTTTGTTCACAGTAAAAAGAAAAGTAAAATAAGAAGGATGGGCTTTTCTTTAGAGTAGAATGCACATCCGGGCTCAGTCATGTCTGACTCTTAGAGACCCTCCAGACTGTAACCCATCAGGCTTCTCTGTACATGGGATTTCTCAGGCAAGAATACTGTGGGTTGCCAATTCCTATTCCAGGTGATCCTCCTGACCCAGGGATTGAACCCACATTTCCTGCATTGGCTGGTGGATTCTTTACTTACTACTGAGCAAACGGATCATACACCTTCCTAGAAACATAAAACCTGGGACCTTATAGTGGAACACTGGCTCCGAAATACAGGGGAGTAGTAAAGCTGGAAAAATCTCATTTTCTCAATCATCAGGCAAGAATTATCAATGGATCATGGGGCACCAACCTTCAAAGGCTGTGTTCAGAACTTTAAACAGATATAGTCTTTACGGGTGGTAGACAAGTTTGTGAGAAGATAAATAAAATGGTATTGGGGAGTATACTAAAAGAAATTTAAGCTAAGAATGACACACTGGACAGTTCACAGGAAAAGGTGGCAACACAGATAGAAAGGAATAAAGTAATAAAGACTGAATCAGGGCTTGAGAGATTGTGACAAATAAATGAATCAACCCCGAAGAGGTCCGAGGGAAACAAAGTCCATCCATCTTACTCTTCTCTCCATACATCCACACCTGCTTTCTCCCTTCCAGAGTTACAGGTACTATATATATCAAGAAGAGCCCACAGAGTACAGACAGTGCAACCATGTATGTGTCCTTGTGGTAAATATAACATACTTCATATGTCATTTTTCTTAACTAAATTTAAATTTATACTGGATTTTACCCTCTCTCAGGACAATGCTAATTTTCTATGACAATTCAAGTAAATTTGGAAAGAAAAAGGCTGAAGAAGGCTATATAAATAGAATAAACTAATTCTAAATGTGTGGGATACTCTCATTTTATTTTTACACTATATATTTAAAAAATCAATCTATTAGAATCTGTACTTCTGAATGTATTCGGCATACAGTCAATTCAAAGAAAGAGTACAAGGGCTAGAAAGCAAGGGCTATAGTACTGTTCAGCTGGTAAGTGGAGAGATAACAAACCTAAGGAGCCCAGAGTTGCTAGATTGACAGGTTTCCTTAGCGCTTAATCAATGAATTCTTACATTTACTTCCTTTTAGACAGTTATAAAGAATATCATTAACTTTACTGAATATTATTAGTGTATAAAGCAATACATATATGTATATATGTGGTATTATGCTATGTATTCATAATGTTGTTAATAGTTCACAGCCAGTGGGTCAATTTTACAATGTTAAGCTACAGAGTTTGAATAACTGGGGTAAAATGCATTAAAATCATCTACTTCCACTACCTGTTATATTGATCCTGGCTCTCTGATCCCTAAAATGCATTATCTTTGAAATACATTTGATGTATATGACTCAGATAAAAATTAAATATAAGTTGGAGTCAAGAATAGGAAATAATAATTTAACAAACCATTACTCCTGACTATAATTAATACACGTGGCTATGTATTACTTCATCAAAGGTTTTAAAATACCTATAGTTGAAGAACTCTGCTTAGATGAAATCTTATTTTCAAAGTTTAAAAGTATATAAAATAACTAAAAATGGGCACTGTTCTGGCCAAAGTGGGCAGCGGAAGCCTGGCGTGCTATTTGCTATGGGGAGAAAACCTGGCAGCCCAGGGTAGTTAGAAAACCACTGCTGCACAAGATTACAAGTCAAGTATAAATGCAAGAGATTGTCACTGAAAATAAATTCACACTAGTGAGTATGAAAATATACAAAATTTAAACAAAGGAAGAATCTAACTTGTTTAGTGATGAATATGAATCACATAAAGTCTTTTTATTAAGTAATAATTTACAAGAGATTGGCACTACATTAGCTGTTCTTCCTTGTTATAAGCTGCCAACTGATACTGGCATTAGATGTTTTAGATTAATATTTTTATTGTAATGTCCATATGTATCTCCTAAATATGTTGTACTATTAAGTGAGAAATGAAGATTTAAGAAATAATTTTTAATAATAAGAATAACAATATTATTTATTTATTTCTAATCTGAAAATATATACATAGCTCAATTTTTCTAATGGTTATTGTGTTCTGCTTTTAATAATTAATCTGTAATTTTTAGCATTATTTCATCACTTTGGAAAGTCTAGATTTCCTCAGTTTCCTTTAGTTATTAAAAGAAAAACCAAAAATCCTTTAAACTCTAAAACTGCTATAAATAAAAATGGAGCTGCTCCTATTTGCTCTTGTGTGAGCAGAACAAAAGCACATTAATAGTTAACAAAGCTACAATATGATACACGAATGAAGTCTTGCATGCAAAAACTACTTAGACTGTATTTACAAAAGAATCTCTATCATTAATTATTCAACATTTGGATCTGACCAGAAACCAGAGCATGACTTTATAATGCTCTGTTTAAATGAACTACTTAATGTTGTAATGAACACTCAATGTGGTGAGCTCAATGAATTTTGGACCTGGTATAATACAGCAGTTTTCCAACTTTTTGATCAATGGACAGATTTTAATGTTAAGTCAGTTGGAATTTCACTTGTGCTTTAAAAATGTTTACTGAAATCGAAAATTTTGCATCTCAATTATTTTATATTCTAAAACTGAATGTAGTTTAAACCAATGCATTATTCATAAAGCAAAGACATTAGGAAAAACAAAGCTGTGCACTTCTTTCAAAGCTGTTAAATTGCTAAAACATACCACATTTATGCATGCAATATTTGACTGTTTTTTTCTTAAAACACAAGCTTGTTTTTCTCAGATCAAGATATGCCAAAAATTCTACACCAAACATTTTTGTTTATAATTAAAGCAATCATCAATCCAAGGATTGTCATCCATTTTATTTCATCTCTACATCAAAAAAAAAAAAGTAATTTAAAAAAATTTTTAATTCCCTTGAAATGATAAGATAAATGAAAATGTAAGTGCCTTCACATAATAACAGTAAGCTGACCCTTTGGGAAATGGTTGACTTTCTCAATACAAGGTATTCAAAGCTCATTCAAAAGTGTTCATTTAGAATGCAGATATCAAAGATGATGCAAATGTTCAAGAGAAAATTAGAACTTACCAGATGTTCTAATCCAGCTTTGATGTTTCCAGATTCCCTGAAATAGAAGAATAAAAGTTTAAAGTAGTTGTTAAACCCTCGTCTCCTATAATTTATGTTCACCTCAAAAATATTTTATAAACCCCTATAATTTTTTCAAATATCTTTCCTAATGTTCATAATAACCCCATTTTAAAGGACAGAATAATTTCCTTAGGAACAGATAATTTATTTATATCTAATAGTTGTATTAACAGCAAAAATTTATATTCATCTAGTAAAATGTTTCAGATTTTTCAAAGTCAGTGGAGAACAACAAAAAAAATCAAATATATTATCATTTTACTATTTGTACACTATCTTTATTTTACATTTGCTTTTTCATTTGAGTTTATTTTTTTAACATTTATTACGAAAATGTTCAAACAGATTCTATCAACCATCTAGATTTGACATTTTATCTACCACCTACAATTGACATTTTACTATATTTGCTTTATCAAATGCCCATCCATCAATAGGTGTATTTTTATACAAAGGATGTGCACAGAAATAATATTTATCAGTGCATAGCTAAGATTCTAAATCTTAAATTTTTTCCTACCATTAATTTTATCAACTTAGTGCCCACTATAAATCAGAACCTAAAATTATAATATTGAAAAATTAATCACCAATGAAAACACAAATATCAAATATCACAATATATATTTTAAGTATTTAATTTCTTGCTTTTCACTAAAAATAAGAGAGAGATCTGATGAGACAAAATACAAATAACTGTACAAGTAGCAAAGATAATTTAAATACACATTTGGTAGAATATGGCAATAGTTGGATGTTTTTTCCTGATTTCAGTTAATGCTAATTTATTAGTAAGAAATGGACTTTCCCTATTCTCACTCTGATCAAGCAGTATTTTAATTCCATTATTAAGACCACACCTTATTTGCTTTAACACAAAATCATACGTCTACCACAATGCAGAAACTAATTATGGAACATCTGACAACAGTACTGCATTCATGATGTTTAATCTTTTCCCCACATCTATTTTTCTCTGAAGGGGTCCCAATGTTATTTCTTTTCTCTTTATTTTGTCTCCAATTTTTTTTTTTTGCCAAAAATATATTTACTTCTGTTTCCTTTATCTTGTTATATAATCTTTTTTTTTCAAATTTCCCTATCTTTTCCCTTTGGATCAACTGCTTATAAAGTATACTAGTGGTTTCCAACGTTTCCTCTCACTGCCCAGTCTGGCATCTTGGGAATAAACTCCACTGTCTACCAATTACTACTCCTCTTAAGCCATTCTCTTTTCTGCTTCTGACAATGCTATATAATCAACATTTTAAAATTTAAGGATTTCTAAAACTCATTCTCTAGATACAGTTCTAAAGACAAATGACAGAAACAGATCATAGCAGGCCAGTAACTACATAATTATTTTTACCTTTATTATTATAAGATTAATATATTTACTAGAGCTGGAAGTCTGATGAGTTTTCAAGTGTTCACAAGGAAATTTTCATATAACTTATAACTTGTGTAATTTAAAATTTAAAAAATAATACACACAGTAAAACATCTGACAGTGTAATATGTTTGTGTGTATGTGTATACATACTACAACAAAATTAAATCTTCCTATCATTCGCCCCTAGTTCTCAGTCACTGATATTAGCTATTTATTTGTCCTTCCAAAGACATTCTCTGCACGTGTGTGCATACTTCTGTGTGTGTCTGTGTGCTTCTCCTCTTTTTTCTTTTCAACCCAAACAGAAGCATACTATACACACTGCTTTGTTCCTGAACTCAGCAATCTATTTTAGAGTGAAGTATATTTATACTATATAGTTCACATCTACTTTATTTTTCCCCATAGGTACACTGTCACACCATGGTTCTTATTGGAAAATAATGCAGTATGAGAGAACAGAAATGCTCAAATTCAAAGTAGAAGTCCATAATTTATTATCTGAAACCACTGAGGCTAGACATGTTTCATCAGAATATTTTGGCATTTTTTGGTATCTGTTTTGGTATAAGGATATGCTTTACACTCATTGGATTTATGTATGTTTTATCTACTATTTGAAATGTTCAAAAAGATCTGCTATACTAAATTTTTAACTGACATTTATGTTTCAGCCAGTTTAATCAAATTTGGCATTGTTTATATATTCAAGTTTTTTTCAGTGTTTTGTTGAATGAGTTTAATAAATTGAGTATTAAAGTTTAAAAACAAAATAAGAAAAACAAACAAAGAATATTTTGGGTTTTAAGAAAAGTGATAAGGTACATATGGTGTATGTCATAAAACACTGACAGCAATACTTGAAGCAGCATCTCATCATCATACGTATTAATAATTCTAAAAGAGAAATATGAATGTCCACACAAAATGAGATAAACAAAGGCGATAAACAGCTTCATTTAAGGGTAGGTTTTGCTGTCTTTATCACAAACTTAGGGAACATCTCTTAGTTTTTGGAGTTATTTGTATTTTGGAATCAAGGATAAGAAACTATTCTTTAAAAAAGAAAGAAAGATTGGGTGGCTATTGCTTCATCATGTTTCCAAGGAATTCTTTAAATTAAATGATTTTAGGAAATACATATTCTGAATGACACACCTGAAAGAAAACTAAGCATCTTCCTTGACACATGTCCCTTTCCTTCGCTACCAAATATAAACAAATATAATCAACCACAAGGTCCCAGCTATCCAATATCTTTAATTATCATGCAGTGTTAACCACTTCTTTCTATCTTCACAACTATGTCTTATTTCAAGCCACCATCTTTTCTCTCTCAGATTATTGACTCTGAGAGAGATTCAATATGTCAATTCCTTCTCCGTAAGAGAGCAAGATCTTTGTAAAATTAAGCTTGATCATGTCAATTCTCTTCTTAAAATCCATGGCATATTACTATACCCCAGTTTAATTCCCTCTGTTATTTGTCAAAGCTATAACACATGGAAAGTGGTAGCAAATACCATAACAGACTACAACCTAAACAAAACCTCCTATGGAGAAACCCCATTTTCTCACAAATGAAGTAATGAACTCTTTCCATGCATTCACATCACAAAACTCCCATACTTTAGACTATAGCCCACCAGGCTCCTCTGTCCACAGAATTTTTCAGGCAAGAATACTAGAGTGGGTGGCCATTTCCCACTCGAAGGAATCTTCCCAACCCAGTGATCGAGCCCACATCTCTTGCATCTCCTGCATTGGTGGGCAAATTCTTTATCACTGCACCACCTGGGAAGCCCCCTGGGTAGAACTACCCAGCCTCATAACACTCAAAGAACCAAGATAACTGCAACAGTGATGGGTTGTTTGGGAGGACAGTATTGGGAGTTTTGTGTATGTGTGTGGTGGATAATGGGTGGTTGTTTTGCTTTGCTTTGTTTTGAGTTGATTTTAAAAAGCAGGAGGACACTAAGGGGAAAAAGTGGTTGATTGAGGCCACAGTAGAACAATTAATCTGGATAAGCACAAGCTAGAGCCTAGACTTTTACCCCTACCCTTAGATTAAAATTACTAGCCAAAGTAGCTGAATGTTGCAAGGAAATAAAAGAAAAATCCACAAGGCAAATTTTTAAGAACTCTGAGGTACTCTTAAAAATAAAAGAATAACAACAAAGAAAGTGACTTTATCCAGAGAAAACAGACTGAGCAAGAATATAAGTATAATAACATATTCAAAGATGGGGAAGATTTTTAGAAATTAAATATGAAAAATGGTTATAAAAAATAATCAATATGAGATGAGTATTAGAAATACTAGTTTGAAATAAGCAACCCAGACGATGAACTGAAAGCACAATAAGTACAGATCAAGAATGAATTAGTGAGTAGAACATGGAAAGAACTCTCCTAGGAGGCCACAGGAAAGGTATGAAAGAACAAACAAGAGATAAAATTAAGAACAGGAGTAGAAGTATGAACATCTATATAATAAGAATCCTAGAGGGAAAGCAAAGACAAAATAAAAGGGAATGAATATCTGAAGAAACAGTGACACAAATTTCCTAGATATAGAAATACTCAAATCTTAGACTGAAAGGGTACATACAACAGTGAACAGGAGAATTAAAGAAAAATCACAGCAAAGTATTATATAAAGATAATTAAGGCTATACTATTATAGATCAAGAGAAAGGTTTAAAAGTTTCCAGAAAAGCACAGTCCTCTAAAAGATGAGCACTGATACCAGATTACTTAACACTAATGCTAGACAGTGGAGTGTAAGCTTCCAAGAGAAAGTGAATAAAAAAGCTGTGAACCTAGAATTAATATTCAACAAATAAACTATTATTTAAATTAAAGGAAAAATAAAGAAATATTCAGCATACAAAATCTTAGGAAATTCACCACACAAAGACATTATATGAAAAAAGTTCTGAGGAATATAATAAGGAAAGAAAAAAATTCAGGAAGAAGCGAGCAAGCAAAATAAGGCAAGTAAAGCCTGGCATGGAACATAGTAATTACTGTAATATTAGTAATCAACGACTAAAAAGAAAACTAAAGAAAGGTCATCATAACAAAAATACCAGAGAAGATTCTTAGATTGGGTATGAAACAAATCTAGGGATGTATGATTTACAAGAGACATATGAGACAAAAAGGATACAGAATAGTTTCTAAAAGAGATATAACCAGGCAAACACAAACCAAAGCAAAGTTGGGTTAGTGACTTTAATGACAAAATACATTTAAGCCACTTTGCGGCACACTTGGTAAAGAATCCACCTGCAGTGCAGGAGTCCACCTGCAATGAGGAGACCTGGATTCAATTTCTAGGTTGGGAAGATCCCCTAGAGAAGGAAATGACAACTCACTCTAATATTCTTGCCTGGGAAATCCCATGGACAGAGGAGCCTCACAGGCTACAGTCCATGGGGTCACAAGAGCTGGACAGAATTTAGCACCTAAACCACCACCCCTCCATATATGTATACATATATTTGATATGTATATATTTTGCTATATACATATTTTTATATGTATATATTTTGCTATATACATGTGTATATACATAAACACACACACTGAGGAAGGCCATTCTCTTCAAGTAAAGAATATAACAGATCAAGTGACAGTGAAAGTGAATGTTGCTCAGTCGTGTCTGACTCTTTGCAACCCCATAGACTGTACAGTTCATGGAATTCTTCAGGCCAGAATACTGGAGTGGGTAGCCTTTCCCTTCTCCAGGAGAATCTTCCCAAACCACGGATTGAATCTAGGTCTCCAGCATTGCAGGCAGATTCTTTACCAGCTGAGCCACCAGGGAAGCTCAAGAATAATGGAGTGGGTAGCCTATCTCTTCTCCAGTGGATCTTCCCAACCAAGGAATTGGACTGGGGTCTCCTGCATCACAGGCAGATTCTTTACCAGCTGAGCTACCGGGCAAGCCCCATAACAGAACAAGACATTTTCATTTATATTTAGAAGGTTTGCATATTTGTAAAGCTTAATATGTATCATAGCTTGGGACACCAAAGTTTCAACAAATTCTTCATGAAAATCAGTTTTGTTTAGTCTTACTTTGGGCAGAAAGACAAGGAAGGGTGGCCATCTCAAAATAACACATATAAACCATCATGAGTACATAAATACTTCATGAGAGAGCATGATGTATAACACTGGTTCTAGACGTAAAATATTTTAAATCTAAGTTCTACAACAAAACAGTTGAATGAGCTTGGGCAACAATCCAACTTCTCTGAAGCTCAAATGGTTCACCTATGATGTGCAGATTTTTTAACTTTTGTTTTACCTAACACATAGGGTGGCTCTGAAAAAATAAGAAAGGTAAAATATATGAAAATACACTATATATTGTAATATGCTATATAAATCTGTTATTGTGATAGATATTTTAACACAAAAGTCTTTAAGAGTGGTTCCAAAAGGCTAAAACAATTTTTTTTTTTTCAAATAGAGAGGTAAGATTCAAGACATTGACAGAAGGATCTTGCAACAAATGGTATAAAGCCTGTCCTCTTTAGTGGTCTGTCTCTTGGGTTGTCCCTGTCATGACTTCATCAATATTTGTGCAACTCCTTTTGCCCTGTGCTGAAAGCAGACTTAATTCAATTATAGGTTTCAAAACTGATAAAATGGTCCTGAAGTGGAAAATGGGAAGAGATTATTGGCAAATGAATAAAGATTTGTATCGAACTAACACACAGGAGTACAGCAGGTCTTTTTTTAATCATTCCCTGTCTTAAATCTTCTGGGAACCATGAGTTTCCCTTCCCCTCATGCAGCACATCGATTTCTGAATTAGACTGCAATATTAAATAATTAATATACTTGCCATGATTGATGTTTTGCATTAGTTGAATATTAGGTTATCAATCAAAATCCACTTGGTTTAATGTAATAATATTGAAAAAGTGTCACGGGCTGTTCATCCAATTTGTAGTTGAGGCAGCACAGATAGTTATGTTGGCATAACACAAGGCTTTAAAGCAGGAAATGCAGTGGCTCAACATGTATGAGGCAGACATCTTGAAACTAACTGGGACAAGGCTGAGGTTGTCCTAAATAAACCTTGTGACACTTGTCAGTGTTGATGTTAGGTCTGCTTCCAGTAAGAAGATGATGCCATGCATCAATCACACTATGGCAGACAAGAATAAAATTAAAATAAAGTTAATGATTTACCTTTGTGGTAAACAGATTTCATTATTCTACCAAAGAAAGCATGCTCTAAATCTAGAAATTCTTGCTATTATACAGCTTATCCTCTTAAGAAATTTCTAAAAGAACAGGATGATTGTTTAGATCTGGTCTTACTAGGAAGGGATCAACACTTTTAAAAAAATGTGAGAACAAATTATACCAAAATGATCATTTGGGTTTTAAAATGATCTAAGGGAATCTGGTCAAGGAGCCACAATTAATAATAGTATTTATTTTAAAAAAACAACATTCCAATTGATGATGACATTCTCCNATATGTATATATTTTGCTATATACATATTTTTATATGTATATATTTTGCTATATACATGTGTATATACATAAACACACACACTGAGGAAGGCCATTCTCTTCAAGTAAAGAATATAACAGATCAAGTGACAGTGAAAGTGAATGTTGCTCAGTCGTGTCTGACTCTTTGCAACCCCATAGACTGTACAGTTCATGGAATTCTTCAGGCCAGAATACTGGAGTGGGTAGCCTTTCCCTTCTCCAGGAGAATCTTCCCAAACCACGGATTGAATCTAGGTCTCCAGCATTGCAGGCAGATTCTTTACCAGCTGAGCCACCAGGGAAGCTCAAGAATAATGGAGTGGGTAGCCTATCTCTTCTCCAGTGGATCTTCCCAACCAAGGAATTGGACTGGGGTCTCCTGCATCACAGGCAGATTCTTTACCAGCTGAGCTACCGGGCAAGCCCCATAACAGAACAAGACATTTTCATTTATATTTAGAAGGTTTGCATATTTGTAAAGCTTAATATGTATCATAGCTTGGGACACCAAAGTTTCAACAAATTCTTCATGAAAATCAGTTTTGTTTAGTCTTACTTTGGGCAGAAAGACAAGGAAGGGTGGCCATCTCAAAATAACACATATAAACCATCATGAGTACATAAATACTTCATGAGAGAGCATGATGTATAACACTGGTTCTAGACGTAAAATATTTTAAATCTAAGTTCTACAACAAAACAGTTGAATGAGCTTGGGCAACAATCCAACTTCTCTGAAGCTCAAATGGTTCACCTATGATGTGCAGATTTTTTAACTTTTGTTTTACCTAACACATAGGGTGGCTCTGAAAAAATAAGAAAGGTAAAATATATGAAAATACACTATATATTGTAATATGCTATATAAATCTGTTATTGTGATAGATATTTTAACACAAAAGTCTTTAAGAGTGGTTCCAAAAGGCTAAAACAATTTTTTTTTTTTTCAAATAGAGAGGTAAGATTCAAGACATTGACAGAAGGATCTTGCAACAAATGGTATAAAGCCTGTCCTCTTTAGTGGTCTGTCTCTTGGGTTGTCCCTGTCATGACTTCATCAATATTTGTGCAACTCCTTTTGCCCTGTGCTGAAAGCAGACTTAATTCAATTATAGGTTTCAAAACTGATAAAATGGTCCTGAAGTGGAAAATGGGAAGAGATTATTGGCAAATGAATAAAGATTTGTATCGAACTAACACACAGGAGTACAGCAGGTCTTTTTTTAATCATTCCCTGTCTTAAATCTTCTGGGAACCATGAGTTTCCCTTCCCCTCATGCAGCACATCGATTTCTGAATTAGACTGCAATATTAAATAATTAATATACTTGCCATGATTGATGTTTTGCATTAGTTGAATATTAGGTTATCAATCAAAATCCACTTGGTTTAATGTAATAATATTGAAAAAGTGTCACGGGCTGTTCATCCAATTTGTAGTTGAGGCAGCACAGATAGTTATGTTGGCATAACACAAGGCTTTAAAGCAGGAAATGCAGTGGCTCAACATGTATGAGGCAGACATCTTGAAACTAACTGGGACAAGGCTGAGGTTGTCCTAAATAAACCTTGTGACACTTGTCAGTGTTGATGTTAGGTCTGCTTCCAGTAAGAAGATGATGCCATGCATCAATCACACTATGGCAGACAAGAATAAAATTAAAATAAAGTTAATGATTTACCTTTGTGGTAAACAGATTTCATTATTCTACCAAAGAAAGCATGCTCTAAATCTAGAAATTCTTGCTATTATACAGCTTATCCTCTTAAGAAATTTCTAAAAGAACAGGATGATTGTTTAGATCTGGTCTTACTAGGAAGGGATCAACACTTTTAAAAAAATGTGAGAACAAATTATACCAAAATGATCATTCGGGTTTTAAAATGATCTAAGGGAATCTGGTCAAGGAGCCACAATTAATAATAGTATTTATTTTAAAAAAACAACATTCCAATTGATGATGACATTCTCCTTTGCTATTTTGCATCAAAACTGTAAACTATGAACCTGGAGAAAAATTTTTAATCACTTGCTTCTCCTAGTAAATTTTACTCATCACTATTAAATCAATCTAAAATCTATTATGAATTGACTTATATAAGCAATATTTTATAACAAATTAAACAAAGACATCCAAAAGAAAAGTAACTGCTTGGGTGGGAAGTAGAAAAGTAACAAAATAAAATATAAACCAAAACCATTTCAGAAAGCAAGCCAAAAATCAGTGAGTATCTATTATAAAATAGAAACTATAATACATGTAAACTAAATAAAATAGCATTAAAGTCTCATTTCATTCACCAAGAAATACAAGATTAAATGTATTTATAATCAGTAATGTACATGTATTAACCCATATATATACAATAATTGTGAAAAACAGTTTAACTTAAGTAATAAGGTTTTTATAGGTTTTTTGGTCATGAACTAAGCATATTATCCACTTTTAAAAGATTATTATGCTGCAGTTTTCTACAGCTCTAAGAAATAAGATCACAGCTAATTTTGTATTCTCACATAAAGCAAAAATCTATGTGAGCTGGGTTTTTTTTCTTTTTATAATGGCAGTAAAGGTTTTTTAAAGCCTAAATTATAAGTATATCTACACCTCCTATTTCAAATAATAATTAACAAATTTTTTACATGTTTAAGACCTTTTCTGTTAGTTTCAAATGTTATTAATGAAAAATCTGGTAATATTATAAATTTAAGAAAAACCTGGGTTCAAAATCCAACTCTACTGCTAACTAAATAACTTTGTCAGGATATATATCTTCTCTAATTTGCCATTCTTAAACTCAAATAAAGGACTGAAGATAATCAGCATGCATATCCCAGCACTCAATAATTACTGGTTCAGTATGACAGATTAACGGACTGCATTTCAATTTCAAAATCAAGAAATATCTTTACAGATGTTAGCTTTTTTAACCATCATAAAATCTATTTCAACTGTTCATACCTACAAATGAAAGGCAGTCTACTTTTCAAATAAATACAAAAAGAGCTTGGCCAATGGACATCTCTAATACAAGTGCCATCTATATCTTGACATAATAAGTACATTCTTCTATCCTGATCGCTTTGAATGGAAGCAGAATTTAAAAGTACACTGAAAAAAGTAAGCAGAAATAATTTCTTAATAAGCTAATTTTTAAAATATTTTTAACTCCAATAACAAAAATACAGAATATCACTAAGTTCCAAGAAGATCTTCCTGAAATTCTCAGATTCAACTTACTAGGTTTGCTTGGAACTCTTAGTACTTTTCTCCTGATTGGAAAATACCTTGCAAATTAGTGGACCTAAATATATATATATACATATATATATGTATATATATTTATATTTATATATATGTATATATATATTAATATATATATATAGGAGAAGGAAATGGCAACCCACTCCAGTATTCTTGCCTGGAAAATCCCAGGGAGGGAGGAACCTGGTAGGCTACAGTCCATGGGGTTGCACAGAGTCGGACATGACTGAGCAACTTTGCTTTCACTTTTTGACAAGTGTACTATGGTTGCTGAATTTTATGTGTACTGTTCTCTTTCTAAAATTATTTAATTAGTTTCACAAATATTACTGAGCATCCATTATATCAGGACAAGTTTAAAGTAAACATATTTAAACAGCTGAGGACTTAGGACACACACACACAGTTTATTCCAATGGGAAGCTGTAACACTTAAGTTGGTACCATATCGTAAGTTACATTCATTCAGGTAAACAGCTTTGGGACGTCACAAAAAGACCTACATGAGAAAGAAAAGAGGTTTTAATATTTTCCAAGTTTTTCTCGAAACAACAGTCTCAGATGAAGAAAAACTAAGAGAATTCATCACAAGTAGATCTGATATTAAAAAAAAACTGCTAAAGAAAGTGCTTCAGACCAAGGGAAATTATACTAGAAAAAGAACTGAACATTGAGAATGAAGGAAGAGCAACTGAAATATACTTACTGAGTACCCTAATACCTTTCTTAGGCCCCATGATAAATTCTAAGTGGATAATAAAAACAATAACAACAAAATAAACATTAT
Source organism: Neotragus moschatus (assembly GCA_006410615.1). NCBI lineage: Eukaryota > Metazoa > Chordata > Mammalia > Artiodactyla > Bovidae > Neotragus > Neotragus moschatus. The sequence goes on from SJYA01000117.1 coordinate 445,723, forward strand.
CAATGAAAAGTATCTTGGATGTTTAATCCATAATGTCAAACCTAGGTGAATACATGAAATAGTTAACGTCTAAGCCAGGCAAGGAAAATGCATGTGAACATGTTATCTATGTGCTATTTCCACATGCAGGACTAAGGCTCCTAATGAGTGGCAATCCTCTTTCCCACTGAAGCCAGATGTAGTTCAAGAATCATTCTTAACACTGTGCTCTAAGGAGTCACTGTCAATTGTCTGCAGTGAGCAAGTGAGATGCAACTTGTTTGCCACCACTCCCTTCAATCCATGTGCTTGATCTGGTTCAAGAGAAATTTTTTTTTTTCAAGAGAAATTTAAAACAAGAGAAACAGTCATGTGTGTTAGAGTGGTTGGGAAATATTTTAAAGACAAGGGGTAATTTTAGCAGGATCCTGAAGGATTAATTTCATTTGAACAAAGTGGGTAAGCAGAAAAGAGGCAGGAAGAACAAGCCCAAAGGTCCCATGTGATCTGTTAGAGGTCAAGTAAGGAGAATAGCCTGCCCAGAATAGATGCATTAAAAGGTTATATATTTCTTTTCATCTTTAATTTAAGTAATTTTTATATGTAAGTTTTCAAGGGTATCATGTGCCATTGTGCGTGTTGCTCATTATGTGGGAGGAAAAAAAGAAAAACCAAACGGGGCAATAGAAGCTAAAAGCTATGTGCCCCAGCCAAGCAGTGCATTCTGGTGTGCTACTGCATTCACCAGAAAGGACGGCTTTTCCGATGAGGCTCAAAGGTGCCATATGGACTAGCAGTCCCACAAATGACAATGATTATTATACAGAAATTCAAAATCACAGCTGGTTCTAATGAAGAAGAAAATAAAAATCACCGGACATCATTCCAACCAAGATAATACCTCAAACATGTTTTAGTTTTTCCCTCCCTTCTTATATAAGCAAACAAATACACTTATTTTCTTACAAGTATAGAATAGTCATTGATTTATTATGTACTTACATAGCTTAAATTTTTTCACCACTTAATTATATACTATAGTTAAACAGCTCCTGAAGTATCAATAAATGTTTACATATAATATTTTTACTGCTTACATACTATTCTGTTCGTAAAAATACAACAGGTTAACATATCCATTACTCTTAGAAACTTGCATTGTTTCTGATTTCTAATTCTAAATAAAATGAGGGTGTAAAAAAAGGATAATTGACCATGAGATTTAAAAATTATTAATTTTATGTTATGTTTATTTCTCTTTCAGGACCAGGGTAAATAATTTTTAAAAGGGCAAATAAATCAGTATATTTCACCTCTAGTACTTAAGCCTAAATAAATTTACCTACTATATTTGTTAAATATTAATTTACATTTAAATATAGTTATCATTTATAATAAATACAATTGAATAAAATTTCTACTTTCAAGAAAGTTCATTATCATAAATTAATGTTCCAAAAGCTTCCTAAAAGCAATATCTACCTATATGTGTAAACAGTAAACAATTCTAAATAGAAGATAACAACACATATAAGTATTGGCTCCAAAATCACTGCAGCTGGTGATTGCAGCCATGAAATTAAAAGACGCTTACTCCTTGGAAGGAAAGTTATGACCAACATAGATAGCATATACAAAAGCAGAGACATTACTTTGCCAACAAATGTTCGTCTAGTCAAGGCTATGGTTTTTCCAGTGATCATGTATGGATGTGAGAGTTAGACTGTGAAGAATGCTGAGCGCTGAAGAATTGATGCTTTGGAGCCGTGGTGTTGGAGAAGACTCTTGAGAGTCCCTAGGACTGCAAGGAGATCCAACCAGTCCATTCTGAAGGAGATCAGTCTGGGTATTCATTGGAAGGACTGATGCTAAAGCTGAAACTCCAGTACTTTGGCCACCACATGCAAAGAGTTGATTTATTGGAAAAGACTCTGATGCTGGGAGGGATTGGGGGCAGGAGAAGAAGGGGACAACAGAAGATGAGATGGCTGGATGGCATCACCAACTTGATTGACATGAGTTTGAGTAAACTCCAGGAGTTGGTGATGGACAGGAAGGCCTGGTGGGCTACAATTCATGTGGTCGCAAAGAGTCCGACACGACTGAGTGACTCAGCTGAACGGATTCTACTAACATCTTCAACTGCTAAAATTAAGAGAAAATGCAACATATTTAAATTGATTATTCAATTATTAAAGTCATTTGATGTTTTTTCTCTTCCCTCTGTTTTCCTTTGCAACCAGACTGACACTCTAAAAGGAAACAAAAAATTAATGTATGATTTTAATCTGGTAAGTACCTAATAGTGCTAGCAAATAAAACTACAGTATTAAACTCCTCAGCATATAATTCAAGATTCTCCTCAAATCAAACAATTTGCCATTTCCTTAAGACTTCTTTGCATTTCTTGGTACACAAATCCTTGATCATTATTTATTAATAAGTAAACCGACCTTCTTAGTATATTCTTAATGTCTAAGAAAATACTGACAGTATGTGCCTAGCACTGTACTGTTTTACATCAATTACCTCATTGAAACCTATAAGGGTAACTTTATTATAAAGAGAGAAAATTATTACCCCTACTTTATAGATGAGATAATTGAGGCTTAGAGAGGTGAAGTAGATCACATCATATACACTTCAGCTATTAAAAGGCAAATGTGCAACCAGGCACCCCAAGTTCACTGCTCAAAATTTAATCAAGAGATAATTTATCACTGTCTCTCTGTAAAAACAATAACCTTAACAATGAAACAAGATTTTACAGTATTTTCCCACTGGCACCGTGACTTGGAAAGGAGATGCAAAGGAGTAAGGATTTAAATAAAAAGAACACTGATTCTTAATAACAGGATAATATATACCAGGCACTAAGCCTTATCATTTATATTTACAATCTCATTGAATTCTCACAATATTCACAAAAAGAAAAACCTATATAAATGGCTAACATTCAGGGAAATATTATAGTGCACATATCTACAAGATAAAACCAAATGCCATTTTTCACCTAGGAAACAAGCAAAGATAAAAACAAATGACAATGTTTTTATTGTTGGCAAAGGTATGGGGAATCAGGACCCTCATGTGTTACTTGTGAGAGCAGAAAATAATACAAAATTTTCAGAGGAAAATAAGATGTTTCATGCTTTCATTAATACACATAAAGCCTTTGACTTGAAAGTTCTACATCTCTGGGCTTATCTCAATGTTGTATCCCAATGTAGTATCCCATTGTAGTAATATTGTGTAGCATTGTGCAGTATCCCAATGTTGTGTCCCAATGTAGACTCATAAGAAACTAATCACTCCATTGTGTTTAACATAAGACAAAAAACAACAATGAAACAACAAATTTGGAATAAATTAAATGCCTATTAATGCCAAATTATGACAGAAAGCATGGTAATATTCAAATAACAGAAAACTGTATAGTCATTAAAAATTATGATGCAGTTGAGTATTTCTATGAAAATGTTCTTACGGTATATTGAGTTTTTAAAAAGAGCCTATTACAGTATAGTATGGTGTTAGAAATGTTTAAAAAACTTTTATGCATGCATGTGTACAGTACATATGTTTGTGTGTCTACATGTAACTGAGAGGTTATAAACTGTTAAGAATATTTAGCAGTGGGATTTTGACTGATTTTTATGTTCACTCTAATGCTTCACTTACGTTTTCCAAAATTTGTTCCATCAAAATACATTACTATTGGCTAATTTTTTAAACATTTTTTTTAATCCTTACTGCAGCTCTATGGAGTAGTACATTATCCTCATTTTGTAAATAAGAGATTGGCATAAAGTAACTTACTTAAGGTAGGAAAGTAACTTCCTAAGATGGCCAAAATTGCTCTACTGAAACTAACGCTCATTCTTTTACAACAGAAATGCTGCCTGCATTTCTTCTATTTTAGCTTCTATAGGTCTATACTCAACCCACATCTTTCCTATTCTCCATAGGTTTGAAAAAGATTCATAAATTATCTGTATACAAGCCTGTTACCTTCAGTGTTTGCTTTAAAGACTCAGTGTACGTTTCTGTCCAATTTAAAACTCCCTGCTGCTGCTGCTGCGTCGCTTCAGTCGTGTCCAACTCTGTGTGACCCCATAGACGGCAGCCCACCAGGCTCCCCCTCCCCTGGGATTCTCCAGGCAAGAACACTGGAGTGAGTTGCCATTTCCTTCTCCAATGCACGAAAGTGAAAAGTGAAAGAGAATTCGCTCAGTCATGTCCGACTCTGTGTGACCCCATGGACTGCAGCATTGAATCATTCTAAACTTGATACATGAATATATAAGATACAAGTGAATTAAATTTAGAGCTGGAGAATGTGAAACTGGAAATAGAGCTAAATGCATGAAATAAACAGAAAAGGTGAACCCTTCAATAATTGATCCAGATTGGTCTGAGTTCTGCCACATTCACTTCCTTTCCACTTTGTCTATATTAGTTTTGTTTCCTATCACTTCACCAAAATTCTTCCAATACTCTTTGCCCTAATATCAATGTTTTCAAGCCCCAAGTTTGTCTCTCTCTGCTATATAATCTATAATATCTGGCTAATAATTTTCTACTGCTATCCAAAATGTCCCTCTTCTCAGACCAGTTCATTATCATTTCCATGATTTTTTGTTGTTGTTGTTCAAGCATCCATCTACCTGAAACAGTCTTCCTCTTCCTTGACACATCTTCAAATTCTATATATTGTACAAGAACCAAACTCCCACTTCTACTACGTTCATAACAACTTACATTTCTAAACTTCTAGTCACTCCTTGCATTCAATAAATATTGGCTTAGATGGTAAAGAATCCATCTGCAATGCAAAAGACCTGTATTGATCCCAGGGTTGGGAAGATATCCTAGAGGAGGGCATGGCAACTCACTCCAGTATTCTTGCCTGGAGAATTCCATGGAGAGGAGCCTGGTGGGCTACAGTCCACAGGGAAGCAAAGATTCGGACATGACTGAACAACTAAGCACAGGAACTTCCAAGTACCCTAAATTGTCAATGTAATAATACATGTAAAGTGCTTAGCAGATTACTGTTAGCATATATTACTCATTATTATCAACATCATCAGATCCTTCATGAGCACTGCTCAGATCATTAAGATCAGAAGGATACAAAGCCACTCAGAGATATAATGCTGAGCAGTTAGCTGGTCTCATGCACCAGCTAAGTGACATGACTCCTGAAAACCATCCTGCACATATGCCTTATCATGACACATGAAAACTACAAATTCTCACACACAACACATCCCCTTTGAACAGACAGAATATTAAATCTGTGGTTATCAAGGTCAACTGCACTACCTTATGAAACTTACTTTATGTGGCTTCCATGTCTGTATCCATTTTCCAAGTTAAATATTTTTCAAGTGAACCTTCTGCTTTGGTATCATATGAAGCTTTTGGATAAGTACAGATTCTTAGTATGCAACGTCAATCAAACTGTAACTTTCCCAAAACTATATATTAAAGATAAAAAATCTTTAGGTCTTTGGATATGGTTAACTAAAACAGTTTATTTACATATCACTGTTGTGCTGCAATTTACGGGGTCGCACAGAGTCGGACATGACTGAGCGACTGAACTGAACTGAGCTGAACATTAGCTAATATTCACAAAATTAGAACTGGAAGGTCTCACTGGAAAAGCAGAGAAGTAAACAGCCCAACAAAGTATTAGAAATGGTCTATCAGAAGTCTGCTTTCAGGAGTGTGTTTCTTGGGAGACTAAGACAATGGGAAAAAGGCAGAAGCTGTGGGTAGCAGAGTCTAGGAAATCCTTCATAGAGGTGATGATTGAGATGCCTTCAAACAAAGGCCACTGCAACCACAAAGGCTCTGGAATCAGCTCCTCTGGCTTTTTCAAGGACTTCAGTCCTTCACTTATTTTTTGTCTTTCTCCCACCCTGTACTGCTACTGTGGGGCAATCAGGGGTTAAGGTCGGGTTAAGGTAAGGGTTAGTGAGTTAGGACAATGAGTCAAACCGAAAGTAACAATCAAAGCTTCATTTTCTTAATGATAGCAATGCAACCGAGAGTCAAAAAGGAGACTAATATTACATTTTCCCCTCAAAGAACAGCATGGGTGATGGTCAGGTGGATGCACTGGGGTGGGCAGAGGGGTGGGGAGAAGAATGGTTGTCTCATTACTGAGAAGCCTGGAGCAAAAGGCTCTTGACTCTTTATGGACCAGTGAACCATGGGGAAAGAAAATGGGAAGGGCTAGGAATGGAAAAGTACTGAATCAAAGTGCAGAAAAGTATTTTAGATCCCAAATAAGGACTCTGACTCGAAGCACTCAGTCTGAGAACAACAGTGCTTAATGGTTGGGTCTAAAAGACCGGACTTCCCTGGTGGCTCAGATAGTGAAGGGTCTGCTTGTAATGGGAGACACAGAATTCTCGCCTGGAGTTGGGACTCCTCAGCTACCATGCTACTTACTTCTCTGCTTCCCAGTCAAATCTTTTGAAAAACTACATAGACACTAAGTCTCCACATTCCTACTTCCTATCACATCCAAAATATTCTCTTCCTAAAGTCGGTGGTGGTGTCTCCATGTTACCAAGTCCAAATGTCATCGTGTCCTCCTTGTCTTTATATCCTTCTCAGGAGCACCTGAAACTGTTGAACACTCCTTCCTGCACACCCTCTGCTCATCTGCCTTCGTGATATTGCATCATTCAGGTTTTAAACCTTTTTTGAAAAAATGACTTGTTTCCTTTGTAGGTTCATGTCCCTTTCTCCAGCCATCAAAGGCTAGAGCTCCTCAAGGTTTGGTCCTATGCCCTCATTTTGTTCTATATTTTCTTCTCAACCAATCTTGCAACCTACAGGTAAATAACAACAAGCACAGTCTTCAGAAGTTTCAGATTCATTTATCCATATGTCTATTTGACATTTCTATTTGGATGTATCAAAAATCAAAACCAAAAATTTATATTCAATAGGCCCAAAACTGAACTCTTAAGTTCCTCCATCAAATCTGATTTTTTCACTATTTCATTAATTCAAAAAGGAGTCCCAACATTTGTTCTCAAGCCAAAAACCTAAGAATCAAACCTCTTTATTTTCTTCTCTCTGTATATAGACAATCTGTCACTAAATTCTATTGATTCTGCCTCCTTAGTAACCACAGAAACTATTTATCTCTACCTACCAATTGCTACCATCCTAGTCCAGCTACCATCACCCTTGGCCTCATCTGTTTTAATACTCTCCTAATTATTTTCCTCACTTCTACTATTGTTTCCCTCCCATCCACCTATCCCAAAATAGACAGTTCAATCATGTAAAAATGGAACACATCATTTCCCTGCTCTAAACTCTTCAATGCCTTTCTACTGAAGCCATCGTGATTTGGCCCTCCTGCTTACATCATTTAGTCATTCATCAATACTGAGTGGAATCTTTGGGTCAAATTCTGTGCTCCAAAATTCTCGTATCAGGGATAGAATAATGAACATAGCAGATAGCAAGGGTTGCAAATAACTTATAGATAGGTGTGAAACACACACAAGTTTCGTACAAATATATAAAGTAGTAACTGTCAATGTATAACATTTAAATGTACTATGAAGAAATAACACAGGAATGTATGACAGAATCACAGGAATATAAGATACAGTTTAGAAAGCCAGGGAATTCTTCCTTCATTTTATTTCACTGTTATGCTCACTCACTGTCAAGCCCTTATTCAGTCTATTTCTCATGCATTTTAAGCCACCCAGAATCTGAGTACTATTCCAACTTAGGTGAGCTTTGAATTCAAAGTAATCCAAATACAGTGAGATGGGGATTATTCTAGGAACTTTGACCAAGAGTAAATTAAAAACAAGAAGAGAAAGATTATTCTAGGTGATATCAGCAATGGTATTATAAGTCCAGTGGCAGCAATGCTGGTAGAGATGGTGGTGTCGATGTCTGTATATTAGGTCCACTGATACCACGATATAGCTGTCTTAACTTCTGCTCATTTTCGCAACTTGGTTTCCAGAGTTTCACTGATTACAGAAGCTATCCAATAGTCCTACATAGTCTATGTTTATTTTTTTACTTTTAGCCTTTTCTAATAAAATCTAAGCTGAGTGAGGACAATTTACATGTACACAGGAGGAAATAATATGTGATAAGTCCTAGAGCCTTGAAATAGCCTTGAATGTAAGAAAGATTTTTGTTTTCTCTAGTTCATATAAAGTGAAAATACACAAGAAGAATCTTTCAGGAGTTACTTTCTTACCACAAGTGGTTTTATATTCACATGTATAAAATAAAGATAACACTGAATTCACAAGCACTTTCCATCAAATATTTAATACAGTGTCTGTGGGCCAATAGAGAATTTAAAGAATTGCCAACTATTCTCTTGAGCTGAAAGTCCAAATCAGGGGTCTGCAAACTGTGGCGCATGGACCGCATTCACACTGCCACCTGTTTGTGTGCAGCACATGAGAATAATTTTTATATTCTTAAATGATTAAGAAAAATAAAAATAATATTTTATGATACGTGAAAAGTATTGAAGTTCAAATTTTAGTGTCAATTTTAAAGTTTTATTGGGACTTAACTACACTCATTCTTGTACCTATTTGTATAGCTGCTCTAGTGCTACAACAACTGCTCAGCTGTCACAACCGAGATCACATGTGGCACTTTCACTGATTTGCACTGCAGCTCAGAGCACAAAAATCACAGTGATTCAGTATAACTCAACAGAGTTTCAAGAGCTTCATAAATTGCTATAATGTGACATTTAAATTTTGTTTTAATACCAGTATATACCAATCATGTCAAAACCAGAAAAGAAGAGAGAGGGGGACTTCAAATGGCATGCTTGTAAGGCACAATGCACTATAGATTATGTTATCCAATTAAATGGCAATGCATTGCATTTATTATACAATGACTATATAGCTGTGCTGGATGAATACAATACAGGTTGACACTACCAAACTAAGCAGCCTTCAGGATATTTCCAACATACAGGAAAGCAAGAGTAAGAAAAAATGAGAAAATTTAAAATGGAAGGATTCATCATGGCAGAGTTTCTTCACAAAAATAAAAAATACAAATGAGTTTCTTAGTGGTGTATCTGTTCACCAATAAATGAAAGCCATTTAACACAGAGTTGATTAAATCATATTTGACTGCAGCAGGCAAAGGAATGTGTCTGGAGAAAATAAACTTGTTAAAACTATTAGCCTTTCAGCAAGAAAAGTTGCTTGAAAGTTGAGGACATATGGAGTATCATCAATAGTCAAAGACAAGGCAAATAATTTTGAGTAGTTTTCCTTGGCACTTGATGAATCCACAGATGTCAGATAATGCTCAGCGTTGTTTATTTGAGGAGTCAGACCTGAATCTGAAGTGACTGAAGAATTACAGCCTCTGTGAGAAGTCTACGTAGAACATGAAAATATTTTCAAGAAAATTGGGAAAACACTAATTCAGTACAACCTGATATGGAAACTACTAAGATATGTTACACAGGATGGTGGTTAAAATATGCACAGAACCAAAAGAGGCTTACTGCTACTGCTAAGTCACTTCAGTCATGTCCGACTCTGTGCAACCCCACAGATGGCAGCCCACCAAGCTCCCTCGTCCCTGGGATTCTCCAAGCAAGAACACTGGAGTGGACTGCCGTTTCCTTCTCCCATGAATGAAAGTGAAAAGTGAAAGTGAATTCGCTCAGTCATGTTCGACTCTTGGCGACCCTATGGACTGCAGCCTACCAGGCTCCTCTGTCCATGGGATTTTCCAGGCAAAGTGCTGGAGTGGGGTGCCATTGCCTTCTCCAAAAGAGGCTTAGTTGGACAAATTTACAAAGCTTGTAAAAATTTAAGCATATGTGAAAATTTAAAGCCTATGATTACTCACTGTATTACTGATGAGCAAATATTAACACTTTGTGAAAATATTTGAATGTATCATGTACTAATGAACCGGGAGTGTCAACACTCATTTATTTTTGTGGACTTGCCCATTTTGAATTTGGCACATTTTTGACAGAAATAGAAGCTAAATATCCTTACTGCTCTAATACATACAGCACTTTGGGCTTCCCTGGTGGCTCAGACAGTAAATAATACGCCTGTAATGATGGAGACCTGGGTTTGATCCTTGGAATGGGAAGATCCTCTGGAAGAGGAAACCCACTCCAGTATTCTTGCCTGGAGAATCCCCATGGGCAGAGAGTCAGACACGACTGAGCAACACAGCACACAGCATATACAGCACTTTAATGTCTTAACAACGGTAAAATTTTATTGTGATTCTTCATAAGAAAGGTCAAGGTTAAAATTTTTGTAAACGAAAAGAACAACCCTCAACCACTTGTACTGAATACTGAACAGCAATGGAAATTAGCTTTAGGTGAGGAGTTAATATTGGAGAAGGCAATGGCAACCCACTCCAGTGTTCTTGCCTGGAGAATCCCAGGGACAAGGGAGCCTGGTGGGCTGCCGTCTATGGGACTGCACAGAGTTGGACATGACTGAAGCAACTCAGCAGCAGCAGAGGAGTTAGTAACATTTTCTAATGAATTCAATCAAAAATTAAAAGGCAACACAATCTGTTAAGTCACTCAGTTGTGAGTGTTACACCTCTTTGCAACCTCATGACTGCAGCACTCCAGGCAACACATTGCATTAAAGTCAGTTCAAAAACAACTAACAGGAGTTCCCTGGTGGTAGTGTGGATAGGAATCTGCCTGCCAATACAAAGGACATGGGATCACTCCCTGGTCTGGGAGGATTCCACATGCCACAGAGCAACTAAAGCCTGTGGTCTACAACTACTGAGTCCCTAAGCCACAACTACTGAAGCCCGTGCACCTAGAGCTCATGCTCTGCAACAAGAGAAGCCACTGTAACAGAAGCCTGTGCACCACCCTAGCAATGCCCGCATGTAGCAATAAAGACCCAGCACAATCAAAAATAATACAAACAAACAAAAACAACTTACACTGTTTAGGCCACAAAATAATGTCAAGCTGCTTTATATAGTTCCCATCCTGTCAAAATTAAAACATAAGCAAGATCTCCATTTCCACATATCTTTCAAGGAATATATTTTCTAAGCTCAAACTACAGTTTCACTAGTATTTCTCCAATCTCAATGCAAGTGCAAAGAAAGGTTCCATACTTCCAAACCCATTCATATGTGCAACTGAGGAGCGTCCCCTCAAGGTAAAAGTGATTAATCTTCAGTGTAATAATTACAAGGCAAACATCAAGAAAAGAATCTAATAGATTTTTTATATAAGTATTCCAAGGAATTACAATGTTCAATTAAAATCATGTGTTCATGGATTATGATCACTACTCAGCAGTACTAATCTGTGAAAAAAAATTTCAAAGATGAACTATTTTTTAAAATCTCATTACAAATCAGGATTAATGGATGAATGTTTGTAAACACATTTGACAACAAAGAATACTAACTTTGAACCTCAATTAAGTGAAATGATATTTTCCCTGAAGAATTCCATTCTTCACATTTACACACTTGTATTACCAAAAATCTGCTAAATAACTGTATTTCACATTTGGAAATAAAATTGTAGATTTTATCTTCCTTCTTATTATATGAATAGTAACATAATATCCTCAATTTTGCCTCTTCCCCACAAGGCCTAAAATTTTTACTATTTGACCCTTCACAGAAAGAGTCTGCTGACTCCTAATTTAAATCACTTGAATTCTACCTGTATTCAAGCTATTAATCCATATGAAGTTATTATGATTTTGGGAAACTGAGGGATGGGCAGACAGAGGTAAATCATGTTTTACTGTCTTATTATTTTGATTCATGATAATCACTGACAGCATCACTGACAATGAACAAGGTCTCAGAACCCAAACTGCAAAGGACAGATACAAATCAAGAAAGGAAGAGTCAACAAAATATGGGGAGATAAATTTAAAAGTTGAGAACTTAGCTTCTCCTATCTGCTTTTACTCTACCTTATGTAAAAAAAATAATTTTCTTAATTTTATAAAATAAAAATAATAGCTGAAAAAACTAAAGAATAACCAAAAAATGAAATAAAAACAAAAGAAATATCTGCAAAGACCACACTGAAAGATAGAAACTTTACCACGAAAACAATTCAACTCTATAAAATCAGAGTTGGAGAAAGGAAGAGTAACATGAAAAAAGATAAATGTTAATTACTCCGTCTAAAAACTGAACTTAGCATAATCAGTAAGAAACATTCTAGTACACTGGGGGGAAATGGCATTTCCTTCATTAAATAAAGATAGTTTAGTATAACATTGAATAATCAGTTTTACGGGTATTACCTTTTTATAAAGCAGGACTATATANAGAAACTTTACCATGAAAACAATTCAACTCTATAAAATCAGAGTTGGAGAAAGGAAGAGTAACATGAAAAAAGATAAATGTTAATTACTCCGTCTAAAAACTGAACTTAGCATAATCAGTAAGAAACATTCTAGTACACTGGGGGGAAATGGCATTTCCTTCATTAAATAAAGATAGTTTAGTATAACATTGAATAATCAGTTTTACGGGTATTACCTTTTTATAAAGCAGGACTATATAAAATCATAAAAACATTTTCAGGAATTCATCTATCCTCCAAATTCATAATTCTAAACATTGCTACTGCTGCTGCTAAGTCGCTCCAGTCATGTCCGACTCTGTGCGACCCCAGAGATGGCAGCCCACCAGGCTCCCCCATCCCTGGAATTCTAAACATTAAGAAAGTATTTAAATTGCAAGCAATATAGGGCTATTGTCTACTGTAGGGCAAGTAAACAAAATTCTTAAAAGATGTAAATACTAAAGGATTCAAATCAGGCAACACTGAAATAGCATTCTGAGTATTTCAAATCTTCACTTTATAGGTTCACAACTATACTTACGTTAAAAATTTTAACCTTTAAATCCGTATCAGGTTATCATATTTCACAAGATGACATGGAAATAAGGTGATGAACCATATATCCTCCTTTGCCTGGGAACGTGCTGATTTCTCATATCCTGATTGAACTATTAACAGCATTCTTAGTGTCAAAGTCAGGACAATATATTAAATGGTCATCCTTTATATAAAGAAATGTCAAACTTAAACATATCATAAAAACATTATACACCAAACATACCTGGATCAACCCAACTATCCTGAAAGATTGGGGGGAGGGGAGTAGAGGAAGATAGAATGGAATTTGTGATAAGAGAGTGAAGATGGAATATTTAGAAATAGTCCTGCTTTCTTCTTAATTGATTCTGAACAGTTTCCCTTCAAGACTATCATCTTATAACTTGAAAACAGTAGGCTCTGGTAAACACTTACTTAGTTTGGTCATGTTTACCAATATACTTAATCATATCTTTAAAAGACTGGCATTTTGATAAAAGTTCTCAACAGATCATATTAACATGATATATGTTATAAATGCCTACAGTTCCTATTTTATGAAACAGGCCGCAGTGCCAATGTTTACACTGGAAAGTCAACAGTGTAAAATGGGGAATAATTTATTCTTAAGTTTCATATTTTATTAAGATTTATACAGAACAAAATGTAATTGTTCACAAAGAAAAATACTCATACAACTTTAAATTTTCAATCTTCAAGCAATAAAGATATTTAACTTAAAACTCCACAAGAATATGAGTGTATGTGTATATATGTCAATGAAGACCTTTCTGGATGGAAAATTCATGTTACCTAGAGAGCGGGGAGGGCTATGTTAACTACTACACTTATATTAAATGGAATATACAAGTTTTAAGTATATTAATTCTTCAATAATAAAAACTATCTGGACAAGAAAAACAATGTTCCAGATTAATAAGTTATATATTAAAAATGCACTAAAATCACAAAATTTATTTAAGATGATTAAATATAAACATAAATAGTATAACTTTCTAGATAAAACACAAAAACCCTTACATTGATTTTTTTATCAATACAAGAGGAGGAAAAAACACACCAAAAGAAACTTTTATTTTTAACTGTGAATTCTGAAAATCTATTACTCATGGTTACCTGAGAGAATGTCTTTGCTCTTAGAATGTGTGTACTAGAGTATTTATGGAGAACAATGTTTCCAATATATTCTCTTTTGGTTCAAAAAAATACATACATTTATAAATATGCGTTTAGAGAGAGGAGGAAGGAAGAGGAGGGAAGGAGGGGTGATAAGGAAAGTGCAAATGGTAAACAACTGGTGAATTTGGGCAAAGAGTACATAGGAGTTTCTTGTACTATTCTTGAAACTTCTCTACAACTATGAACTTATATCAAAATAAAAAATAAAAAAGCTAATTGAATTAAATTTAGCCAAAAGATACGTTTTTATTAACCACACTATTCTACTTATAAATTTCTACCCCTTAAAAGCCAATAAATGCTTCTCTTTCACCCAATTACTACCTTACTTAAATTAATCAAACTTAATTCTGATAAAAACAATAATAGTCAAACAAATTTTTGAAAAATATAAGATTAAAAACTTCTACACAAAGAATAAACTCCAAGAGAAAAGATGCAAATAAAATGACTATCATAATCTTTTGTTTTTTATTTGCAAGTATAAAACCAAAGAAAAACAAAAGCCTGGAACATGGCATCTGTCATATCAGAATATAAAAAGATGATCCTGGCACAAAATGAAAAAGCTCTAATTCATTTGCAAATCAAGCCTGCCGGTTCCATTTCAAGCTGGCGGTAACTGTCAAGAGTTAACAAGATAATCACTTTCAATCCTGCCTTCAATGGTACATTACACTGTTATTCCATTCAATAAGGCCGTTCTTTGGGGCACTAGATGAATGGTTTTCATTTCTAACTCACACAAAAAGTTGTGCGGGGGAAAAATCCACGGGGCTTAAGAAAGAAATCCCTTTATGGGCATTTATCTGCGGTACTTGCTTTTAGGCAAAATGAGATATTTTGAAACATCAGTGTCCATTCACTTCCTCTATTCCTTTAGGCCCTTAATCCATTAAAAAAAAAAAAAAAACTGGCATATGAGCAAAGTGCAAAACCAGTTTCATTTTCTAAATTATCAATGCACACTACACAAAAATTCTCTATTAAAATGATTCTAGGCAAATATAATGCTATTCAACACAAAAGCCTAATATTAAACAATCTTCCTATCACATAGTGACTGACATCACTTTCCTGGATTACTCACCTATATGTTAGATGAAATGCAGGTGCTTAAAATTTCTTATTTCCTCTTATTTTACTTACAGTGACATGCACTTCTAAAAAGGATAATTAAAACAAAAATAACCTTTCCAGATGATTCCTATTTCAATGAAAATGACTTTCAGCTAAGTGTATCCTTATATCCTTATACTGTACTTAGCAAAAGGCATTATAAAATTTTTTACTATTTCATAGTTTAACTTATTTTCTGACAAATGTTGTAAAGGTACCTGTAAATGTTTTTGCAAAAATATAGAAAATGCATAAAAATATATTTTGCTTTCAATTAAAGAAAAATACAAAATACAAGGACTGAAGGGTACCCACTGCTAACAGACAGTTAGGTCATCTTCAAACTAGTGTACTTGAGTAAAAGGACATTAAAATCTCTTCCTTGGCTGTTTATGCTATAATACCTAACATCTATCAATTTCATCCGGTGTCAAAGTGTAAATTTATAAGAACCATCTGCATATGAATTACAACTTATTATTCAGGACTATTGAGCACTAACAACAATTAATCTTTCTCCACCCACCTCCTCATTTCAGGAAATAATATTGCTACATATTTCTATGTAAATCACAATCTCCAGCCAAAACTTTTCATCCTTTTATAATCCCTAATTATCAAGGGTAAATTTGGATTTTTAAAACTCATATGTTTACAAATGTTTAAAGCCCTTCTAAAATCAGTATTTCTAAAACATTTCAGTTATACTGTATCCAAAGGCTTTAAGAAGTTAGAACACTCATATTTATGACTGCGAAGACTATACACTTAAATTTTAAAATTCAGAAGACTTCATGAATTAAGGCAACACGAGGATAATCCTTTTATACCAAGGGAGAAATATTCTAACTAGGCACCTTTCTGTAGCAGCACAAGTTCATCGATTCTTCCAAACTCTGCTCTGACCAGTTGTTTTGCCTCAGAAAAGGAGAAAAACATCCCTACCCTTGAAATAAATAAGAAAAAGTAGAACAAAATATTTATAGGAAAGTAATTTTGAAAGTCTGACATTGCCAAATAGACCGGTTCAATAATATTTAAACTTTAAAACAATATGTAAGTTAAACTTTATCATTATGAAAAAATTATCATGAATCTATATATTTTATAAAGTCTTTAAAAAATTTAAGCTACATAAGAAAAATAGGGTATTTAAACCATAAATGGCTTTGTTGAACCCACTATAAAAGAAAACCTTATATGATATTCTAAAAATGACTATTTAGGTGAGCAAACTTTATTATTCCAAATTTTAAAAACATAGTAACAGGTATATTACATACAGTAAGTCAATAGTGAGTATTTCTCAATAAATTTTTATGACTGAAATTTTTATTCTGATTTTATGGAAAATTTTATGCATTTTTACAATGTGGAATTTAAAAAACCAATTGGTGACAACACTGGAAGTTCCTAAAGAATTCTACAAACACAAGGCTATCTGCAGAGCTCAATTCTTCTTACAGCCTACCATTGTGAGTCAGTCCTCATATAGAGTGAAGACACTAGGGTCTCCCTATCATTGGGGTGCCTTATCCTTTTTTTTTGAGTTCCAGACCTTTATTAACTCAGGAGGTAGAATGATCTTTCAGCTATTTCCTGCTGCAGCTATTTCCCTCATTAGATCCCTGAGGTTAGCTCTAAGCAAACACAGCAGCAAAGCCAGCAGGGAGTATGAGGCATCTCCTATACATCAACCACTGGAACAAAGATGAAGAGTGTTTGAGGAACACCACAAGCCTAGCACAAAAGCTTCCTGGAAAAATACACACAGGTACCAACAAGCAACCTGGTGTCCAAAATTATGTATCTGGCGATCCTTTACTTACACTAACACCTGACAACAAGGATAGGAGCTGACTGTAGCTCAGATCATGAACTCCTTATTGCAAAATTCAGACTTAAATTGAAGAAAGTGGGGAAAACCAATGGATCATTCAGGTATGACCTAAATCAAATCCCTTACGATCATACAATGAAAGTGACAAATAGATTCATGGAATTAGATCTCCTGATGGACAGAATGCCTGAAGATCTATGGATGGAGGTTCGTGACATTGTACAGGAGGCAGTCGTCAAGACTATCCCCAAGAAAAAGAAATGCAATAAGGGAAAGTGGTTGTCTGAGGGTGCCTTAAAAATAGCTGAGAAAAGAAGAGAAGCTAAAGGCAAAGGAGAAAAGGAAAGATACACCTATTTGAATGCGGAGTTCCAAAGAACAGCAAGGAGAGATAAAAAAGCCTTCCTCAGTGATCAAAGTAAAGAAATAGAAGAAAATAATACACAGGGAAATGGTATGAACCTAATAGAAGCAGAAGATACCAAGAAGAGGTGGCAAGAATACACAGAAGAACTGTACAAAAAAGATCTTCACAAACCTAGATAAACACGATGGTGTGATCACTCATCTAGAGCCAGACATTATAGAATGTGAAATCAAGTGGGCCATAGAAAGCATCACTATGAACAAAGCTAGTGGAGGTGATAGAATTCCAGTAGAGCTACTTTGAATCCTAAAAGATGACACGGTAAAAGTGCTACACTCAATATCCCAGCAAATTTGGAAAACTCAGCAGTGGCCACAGGACTGGAAAAGATCAGTTTTCATTCCAATTCCTAAGAAAGGCAATGTGAAAGAATGCTCAAACTACCGCACAATTGCACTCATCTCACACGCTAGTAAAGTAATGCTCAAAATTCTCCAAGCCAGGCTTCAGCAATATGTGAACCATGAAATTCCAGATGTTCAAGCTGGTTTTAGAAATGGCAGAGGAACCAGAGGTCAAATTGCCAACATCTGCTGGATCATGGAAAAAGCAAGAGAGTTCCAGAAAAACATCTATTTCTGCTTTATTTACTATGCCAAAGCCTTTGACTGTGTGAATCGCAATAAACTGTGGAAAACTCTGAAAGAGATGGGAATACCAGACCACCCGACCTGCCTCTTGAGAAATTAGTATGCAGGTCAGGAAGCAATGGGTAGAACTGGACATGGAACAACAGACTGGTTCCAAATAGGAAAAGGAGTACATCAACGCTGTATACTGTCACCCTGCTTATTTAACTTCTATGCAGGGAACATCATGAGAAAAGCTGGGCTGGAAGAAGCACAAGCTGGAATCAAGATTGCCGGGAGAAATATCAATAACCCCAGATATGCAGATGACACCACCCTTATGGCAGAAAGTGAAGAGGAACTAAAAAGCTTCTTGATGAAAGTGAAAGTGGAGACTGAAAAAGTTAGCTTAAAGGTCAACATTCAGAAAACAAAGATCATGGCATCTGGTCCCATCACTTCATGGCAGATAGATGGGGAAACATTGGAAACACTGTCAGACTTTAGTTTTTTGCACTCCAAAATCACTGCAGATGGTGACTGAAGCCATGAAATTAAAAAAAACGCTTACTCCTTGGAAGAAGAGTTATGACCAACCTAGTTAGCATATTCAAAAGCAGAGACATTACTTTTCCAACAAAGGTCCATCTAGTCAAGGCTATGGTTCTTCCAGTGGTCATGTATGGATGTGAGAGTTGGACTGTGAAAAAAGCTGAGTGCTGAAGAATTGATGCTTTTGGTGTTGGAGAAGACTCTTGAGAGTCCCTTGGACTGCAAGGAGATCCAACCAGTCCATCCTGAAGGAGATCAGCCCTGGGTATTCTTTGGAAGGGATGATGCTAAAGCTGAAACTCCAGTACTTTGGCCACCTCTTGCAAAGAGTTGACTCATTGGCAAAGACTCTGATGCTGGGAGGGATTGGGGCAGGAGAAGAAGGGGACGACAGAGGATGAGATGGCTGGATGGCATCACTGACTCGATGGACGTGAGTCTGAGTGAACTCCGGTAGTTGGTGATGGACAGGGAGGCCTGGTGTGCTGCGATTCATGGAGTCGAAAAGAGTCGAACACGAGTGAGTGACTGAACTGAACTGAATTGAATACAAAGGGAAAGACTAGAGATCTTTTAAAAAAAATTAGAGCTATCAAGGGAACATTTCATGCAAACATGGGCATCCAAATGGTATGGACTTAACAGAAGCAGAAGATATTAAGAAGAGGTGGTAAGAATACACAGACGAACTATACAAGAAAGATCTTAGTGACCCAGATAAGCAAGATTGTGTGACCACACACCTGGAGCCAGACACTATGCAATGAGAAGTCAAGTGGGCCTTAGGAAGCATCAATACAAACAAAACTAGTGGAGGTGATGGAATTCCAGTTGAGCTATTTGAAATCCTAAAAGATGATGTTGTGAAAGTGCTGCACTCAATATGCCAGCAAATTTGGAAAACTCAGCAGTGGCCACAGGACTGGAAAAGGTCAGTTTTCATTCCAATTCCAAAGAAAGGCAATGCCAAAGAATGCTCAAACTACCGCACAATTGCATTCATCTTACACTCTAGCAAAATAACGCTGAACATTCTCCAATCCAGGCTTCAACAGTACATGATCCATGAACTTCCAGATGTTCAAGTGGTTTTAGAAATGGCAGAGGAACCAGAGATCAAATTGCCAACAGCCGTTGTATTATCGAGAAAGCAAGAGAGATCTAGAAAAACATCTACTCCTGCTTTATTGACTATGCCAAAGCCTTTGACTATGTGGATCACCACAAACTGTGGAAAATTCTCAAAGAGATGGGAAAACCAGAGCACCTCACCTGCCTCTTAAGAAATCTGTGTGCAGGTCAAGAAGCAACAGTTAGAACTGGACACAGAACAACAGACTGGTTCAAATTGGGAAAAGAGTATGTCAAAGTTGTAAATTGTCACTCTGCTTATTTAACTTCTATGCAGAGTACACCATGCAAAATGCCAGGCTAGATGAAGCACAAGCTGTAATCAAGATTGCCAGGAGAAATATCAATAACCTCAGATATGCAGATGACACCACCCTTATGGCAGAAAGTGAAGAAGAACTAAAGAGCNTATGTCAAAGTTGTAAATTGTCACTCTGCTTATTTAACTTCTATGCAGAGTACACCATGCAAAATGCCAGGCTAGATGAAGCACAAGCTGTAATCAAGATTGCCAGGAGAAATATCAATAACCTCAGATATGCAGATGACACCACCCTTATGGCAGAAAGTGAAGAAGAACTAAAGAGCTTCTTGATGAAAGTGAAAGAAGACAGTGAAAAAGTCGGCTTAAAAGTCAACATTCAGAAAACTAAGATCATGACATATGGTTCCGTCACTTCATGGCAAATAGATAGGAAAATAATGCAAACAGTGACAGACTTTATTTTGGGGGGCTCTAGGATCACTGCAATGGTAACTGCAGGCATGAAATTAAGAGATGCCTGCTCCTTGGAAGAAAAGCTTTGAGCAACCTAGACAACATAATAAAAAGCAGAGACATTACTTTGCCAACAAAGGTCTGTCTAGTTAAAGCTATGGTTTTTGCAGTAGTCAAGTATGGATGTGAGAGTTGGACTATAAAGAAAGCTGAGTGCTGAAAATTTGATGCTTTTGAACTGTGGTGTTGGAGAAGACTCTTGAGAGTCCCTTGGACTGCAAGGAGATCCAACCATTCTAAAGGAGATCAGTCCTGGGTGTTCTTTGGAAGAAATGATGCTGAAGGTGAGACTCCAATACTTTGGCCACCTGCTATGCAGAACTGACTCACTGGAAAAGACCTTGATGCTGGGGAAGATTGAAGGTGAGAGGAGAAGGGGATGACAGAAGATGAGATGGTTGGATGGTATCACCGACTCAATGGACATGAGTTATGAATAAGCTCCAGGAGCTGGTGATGGACAGGGCATGCTGCACTTGATGGGGTCACAAAGAGTCTGACATGACTGAGTGACTGAATTGAACTGAACTTTTTGGTGGCAAGTGTGATGAGTAACTTTTATTGCTTTTCTTCCTGTGGTCAATAACTGATAATATAATGAATATATATATTCAGGAAAAAATATTTAAAGAAAAAAGTTTTTGTACTTTAAAATAGTGAAATCTCTGCAATTAAAAAAAAAAAATCAACCACAAAAATTAACTCCTCAATATCCCAGATAGCAAAACTTTTACTGTAATTGTTCTAAATTTATATACACTCACATCAGCACAGAAATCTATACAAAAAAAAAAAAACTACCGAAACACTTAGCAAATAAAGGTTTCTTGAGGTGGAAACCCAAAATAATCTTCAGCCAAAATTGTGAGTCCATCAATTCGGGAGCTATTGACTTATGCTGTGTGTACTAAGTCACCTCATTTGTGTCCTTCTCTTTGTGACCCTATGAAGTATAGCTCACCAGGTTCCTCTGTCCATGGGATTCCCTGGGCAAGAATATTGGAGTGGGTTGGCCTGCTGTCCTCCAGGGGAGCTTCCTGACTCACAGGTCAAACATGCCTCTCTTCTGTCTCCTGCATTGGCAGGCAGGTTCTTTATCATTATTGCCACCTGGGAAGCCCACTGACTCATAACTGTGAATGAAAGGTAAATATCTCAGAGATTACATTTTCGATTTTTAAAAATGATAAAGATACTCTGATTAAAAAAATGATCTTTGAAGAATTCTATGCATTAAAAAGGCACTGGCGACTCACTCCACTACTCCTGCCTGGAAAATCCCATGGATAGAGGAGCCTGGTAGGCTGCAGTCCACGGGGTCGCTAAGAGTCGGACACGACTGAGTGACTTTACTTTTGCTTTTCACTTTCATGCATTGGAGATGGAAATGGCAACCCACTCCAGTGTTCTTGCTTGGAGAATCCCAGGGACGGGGGAACCTGGTGGGCTGCTGTCTATGGGGTCACACAGAGTCGGACACGACTTACGTAACGCAGCAGCAGCACACGTTAAAAAACTATCAGTAATAGATATACAAGTTAAAATTTAAATATAAAAATTCTCTCAAGTAAAAGAACTTTTATTTTAAAAGTTTTGTTATAATGCAATTTTAAGGTTAAAATTAAGAGTACTTCTGATAAAAGTTAGGAAATACATGGTGGAACAAAATTTCCAAAAGATAAAATTTGTAAACACCTAACAACATAGAAAAAATAATAGTTCAGATACACTGTACAAAAGCTACATTTCAAAAATGTCACCATTCCATGGCTTTCTGGTATGAGGGCACTCCTGTTCGTAATAGCAATAACAGGAGAAACTCAATGGTAGAAAACAACCACCTTGTTGGATCATGGTATTAGAATAAGAGGTCAAGTCTGAAAGAGTACAGGAAATTTAAAGGGGGAAATGCTGGCACCAAGAGCATCACAAAAGGAGTATGACCCAAATATCAATATAAATTCTGCCCAAATCTCAGGCTGACAGCTCAACAACATAGAGTGGGGGAAATTTTTCAGGAAGTCAAGTAAAGCATTACTCACAGATTAGAGAGCAATGTACTAGATGCCTTTTATAATGGAATGCATGCCCGTACATGCTGTAGACTGAGTGTGGCCCTGGAAAACTCGTATGTTGAAGCCCTGATTGCCAATGTGATTGTATCTGGAGGTGAGGCCTCTGGGAGGTGATTAGGTTTAGATGCCGTCATGGGAATAGATTCTCTATAATTGAATTACTGCCTTTGTAACATGATTAAGATACCATAGCCCTTCCTTCGGAGATGGCAATGGCACCCCGCTCCAGTACTCTTGCCTGGAAAATCCCATGGATGGAGGAGCCTGGTGGGCTGAGTCCATGGGGTTGCTAGAGTCCATGGGGCTGCTAGAGTCAGACACAACTGAGCAACTTCACTTTCACTCATTGGAGAAGGAAATGGCAACCCACTCCAGTGTTCTTGCCTTGAGAATCCCAGGGATAGGGTAGCCTGGTGGGCTGCTGTCTATGGGGTCTCACAGAGTCAGGCATGACTGAAGCAACTTAGCAGCAGCAGCCCTTCCTTACCATGTGAAGCAACAGAAAGAAGGCAGCCATCAACAAATCAAAACAGGTGTTCTCATCCACCCATTAACCACGCTGGCACTTTGATATCATACCTCTCAGTCTCTAGAACTGTGAGATATTAATGTTTGTTGTTGAAGTCAACCTGTGGTATTTTGTTATAGCACTTACAAGCAGTTAAGTCAGTGTACACCTCTGCTAGAAGACAATGAAGCAGAATGTACTTGAAGTATCTAAGTGTAGGGAATCTTTCATAGAAGAAAAGCAGACAAGATTAGCTCTATCTCAATCTAATTTCCTGGCTGACAACCAAGGAACAAAATAGACCACCCCAACTATCTCAAAGAGTCACACTAAAAAAGCAGCAGTGGGAAATCATAACAACATCGCTATATCAGAAACTGCCTAGAGACAGGGAGAGTAATTTTGTAGTTTCAGGTGAGAAAAGTACAAAAACAAAACAATACTAAATAAAACAATAATCCCCAAAAGAACACAGCTGAATCGAACTGAATCTAGAGTGGCTATGATGTTTAAGCTTTAAGTAAAAATAACCCCACGTGCAAACAATTAATTGTGAATAAGGGCTTTCCTGGTGGCTTAGTGGTAAAGAATAATGTCTCCCAATGTAGAGGACACAGGTTTGATACCTGGGTTGGGAAGATGCTCTGGAGAAGAAAATGACAACCAACTCTAGTATTCTTGCCTGGGAAATTCCAGGGACAGAGGAGCCTGGTGGGCTACAGTCCATGCAGTAGCAAGAGTCAGACACTACTTAATGACTAGACAATAACAATGTATAAGACAAAAATAAATAGACACTGTGAATAAATCAGATATTAATTCTAGCAAACAGAGGTTTCTTGGCAGCTATTAGAAACTGTTCAAATAGTAAAAGAAAAAATAGTGCCAATGAATATTGTTGTTGTTGTTGTTCAGTCACTCAGTCATTTCTGACT
Organism: Neotragus moschatus; assembly: GCA_006410615.1. NCBI lineage: Eukaryota > Metazoa > Chordata > Mammalia > Artiodactyla > Bovidae > Neotragus > Neotragus moschatus. Next base: position 469,746 of record SJYA01000117.1, read on the forward strand.
CTTTACGACCCCACAGACTGCAGCACACCAGGCNGTAAACCACTGATGTTGTTGCTGAATCCAAGCTACCTCTGCTGGCCGTACGATAAGTCAAAGAATCCAAGACCAGCTGTTGGGACGTTTGTTGTTGTTCAATCGCTCAGTCGTGTCTGACTCTTTGTGACCCCACAGACTGCAGCACACCAGGCTTCCCTGTCCTTCACCATCTCCCAGAGCTTGCTCAAATTCATGTCCATTGAGTCAGTGATGCCATCCAACTATCTCATCCTCTGTCATCCCCTTCTCCTCCTGCCTTCAATCTTTCCCAGGATCAGGATCTTTTTTAATGAGTCAGCTCTTCACATCAGGTGGCCAAAGTATTGGTTCTTCAGCTTCAGCATCAGTCCCTCCAATGAATATTCAAGATTGATCTCCTTTAGGAAGGACTGGTTTAATCATCGGTCCAAGGGATTCTCAAGAGTCTTTTCCAACACCACAGTTCAAAAGCATCAATTCTTTGGCATTCAGCCTTCTTTACGGTCCAACTCTCACATCCATACATTACTATTGGAAAAACTATAGTTTTGACTATATGGACCTTTGTCAATAAAGTAATCTCTCTGCTTTTAAATATAATGTCTAAGTTTGTCATAGCTTTTCTTCCAAGGAGCAAGCAGCAATGAATGAACAGTTAGGAAATCTCATCAGAGATGTACAAACTGTATTTTTCAAAAAGGATATTGAAAAGCTAAAAATAAATACTAAAATTAAAATTCACTAAATGAGGTCAAGATAAGATAGAGATGAGCAAAACCAAAATAAGTGAACTTTAAAGAAAGATCAATATGTTCCCCAATCTGGAGTACAAAAAGAAGAAAAATAAGGACAACGAACAGGACCTCAAAAGATCTGTGGGATAAGAACAAGCAGTGTATCGTATGTGTAAGTGGAATACCAAGAAGGAGAAGAAAAAAAATGAACAAACCTAACCTTTTAAGAAACAATTTCCTGCAAAAGGGAAAAGAATCTGAGGGAAAAAATATGTATATATATGTTTATATACATATGTGTGTATATATATATATACTTATATATATGTATATATGTATATTCCCTGGTAGCTGAGCTGGTAAAGAATCCACCTGTAATAAAGGAGACCCTGATTCAATTCCTGGATTGGAAAGATCCCCTGGAGAAGGGATATGCTACCCACTCCAGTATTGCTGCCTAGAGAATTCCATGGACAAAGGAGCCTGGCATGCTGTGCCGATATGACTAACTCACTTTGCTGTATATTAGAAACTAACACAACATTTTAAATCAACTATACTTCAATTTTTTTTAAGAGATAAAGTTTTTACTTAAATGTGCACTTCTGTAGGAGTATCTATGTCTTCTTTCCCAAAAGACCACACTTTTAAGGCAGTAAGTTTATTCAGTTCTTGACAATTCAGTTGTGAAAGCAAAAAAAAGAAAACTAAAGTTTCCAAATTTGGTGGAAAACACTAATTCACACAGTCAAAAAGTACAATGAACAAGTGAGATAAACAAAAAGAAAACCACTCTGTATCTCTTTAGTAACTAGACTAGTGAAAGTCACTCAGTCGTGTCCGACTCTTTAAAACCCCATGGACGACACAGTCCATGGAATTCTCTAGGCTAGAATACTGGAGTGGGTAGCTTTTCCCTTCTCCAGGGGATCTTCCCAACCCAGGGATCCAACCCAGGTCTCCCACATTACAGGCAGATTCTTTACCAGCTGAGCCACAAAATAGTGGAGTGGATAGCCTATCCCTTCTCCAGTAGATCTTCCTAACCCAGGAATCAAACTGGGGTCTCCTGCATTGCAGGTGGATTCTTTACCAACTGAGCTATCAGGAAAGCCTGAATCTCTATGCATGATAGCAAAAAGATTAACAGCCAAAGATAAAGAGAAAACAGGAGAGAGGCCAGAGAACAAAAAATCCTTAACATAAAGGAACAATTTTAAGATTACAGCTAATTTGACATCAGAAATTATGAAAGCCAAAACAACATTTGAAGTGATGAGAGGAAAAAATTGTCAATTAAGAACTGTGTATCAAGAAAAACTATCTTTCAAAATTGAAGGTGAAATAAAAAACTATTCCTTGGGATAAGCAAAACCAGAAAAGCTGAACTAGAATGGGATGTATTAAAGATGCACTTTAATGAAATAAGTTAAAGATATAATCTTCAGTGTAACAACTGAAAATAATACAATGAGAAATAGATTTAAAAACCCAGAAATTTAAATGAAATATTAAAAATTATTTCAGTAATAAACAGGAAATGCACATAATTAAAGCAAATCCAAGGAAAATGAGACATATAGACAACTATATCAACAATCATATTGGATAAAAATCTAAATAATAAAAAATAAACAATCAAATTAAAAGTTATAGTCAAAATCAAATTTAAAAAAAGACCCCAACATAAGGCTGTCAAAAAGAGCCATAAATTAAATATAAAGAAAAAAGACTGAATGGAAAAGGCAGAAAAAGATGGACTATGAAGTTGTAAGAATAAAAAAGGCTGAATAAAAACATCAATATTGGACAAGCGAGACATCAGAAACAAGGGGAAAAAAGGTCACTACAGATAGAACCCAGGTGGAGCCTGGCAAATGCTATGATTTAAAGAGTCAAGGCTATGGCACTTCCAGTGGTCATGTATGGATGTGAGAGTTGGACTGTGAAGAGCTGAGCGCAGAAGAATTGATGCTTTTGAACTGTGGTGTTGGAGAAGACTCTTGAGAGTCCACTGGACTGCAAGGAGATCCAACCAGTCTATTCTGAAGGAGATCAGTCCTGGGTGTTCTTTGGAAGGAATGAAGCTAAAGCTGAAGCTCCAGTACTTTGGCCACCTCATGCAAAGAGCTGACTCACTGGAAAAGACTCTGATGCTGGGAGGGATTGGGGGCAGGAGGAGAAGGGGACGACAGAGGATGAGATGGCTGGATGGCATCACCGACTCGATGGACTTGAGTTTGAGTGAACTCCGGGAGTTGGTGATGGACAAGGGGGGCCTGGAGTGCTGTGATTCGTGGGGTCTCAAAGAGTAGGACACAATTGAGTGACTGAACTGAACTGAACTGAAGGAGTCAAGAGCTAAGATTCCATGGAGACTAAGGTAGCTGAAGTTCACAAGACAGAATAATGGAACAGAGAGCATAGTACAGTGGAAATCTATTGAGAATCTCCTTCCTATAATCAGCAAAGTACTAATTAGTGCATGCCTGTAATGAAAGAAAACACATCTCAAAAGAACTTGAGGTCAGAGCCTGGTACTCACACACAGTGGGAAACAATGTCTGTCCCAATAAACCAGATGAGAAAAACTCACAATGCACAAAGCATTGGTTAGAATACTCAACAAGTGGATACTTCAGTTGTGGGGAATAATTAACATTAGACTAAGTGCTCTGCCAGACTTACCTAACAACGCATAATAACAAGACCTAAGAGAACCAAATTTTCTCCAATGAACTGCATCCCAGAAAAAAAGCTTAATAATATTTATAAGACTGCAAAAATATCCAGGCAAATACAGAATATGGTTGGAGATTTCAGTTCCTTTCTTGTAAATATTTGATAGAACAAGTGGAAAGAAAATCAGCAAGGACACAAGAAATGTAACTACACTATCAACCAACTTGATCCAACCGACATTGACAGAATAACAAGCTAAATACACAGTATTTTTCATAATATTCACTAAAGTAGAGCATATTTTGAGTCATAAAATGTCTCAGTGAATTTAATAGGATTTAAATCATAAAAAGCATGCTCCTTGGCACAATGAATGTAAATTATAAAGGAGTTACAAAAAGATGTCTAGAAAATACCCAAATACCTGGTAACTAAAAGCAATACTTTTAAATAATCCCTGGTCAATGAATAAATCAAAGTAAAATGAAAAATTACTTGAACTGAATAAAAATGAAAATCAGAACCTGTGGGTTCTACTAAATGAGACGATATTTAGTACTAAGTGCCTATATGAGAAAAGATAAAAGGTCTAAAATCAATGGCCTTAGTTTATACCTTAAGAAACTAAAACAACAACAAATTAAACCAAATGTAAGTAGTAGAAAGAAAATAATACAGTTCAATGTGAAAAGCAACGAAACAGAAAACTACAGAGGAAACAAAAACTATAGAGGAAATCAATGAACCTAAAGGCTGGTTCTTTGAGAAAGATTGATAAAATTGATAAAGCTCTAGGCAGATCGATGAGAAAAAAAGAGAGGAGACATAAATTATCAATATCAGGAATAGAAGAAGTGACATTGGTATGGATTCTACAGATATTAAAAAGATAGAAATATTCAAATGGCTTTATGTCTATACATTCAACATCTTGGGTAAGATGAACCAACCTCATGAAAGATAAAACTACTTGTATAGCACACACACAAAAAAAGAAAGACAAAACTACCAAAGTTCACTCAAGAAGAAATAAACTGAATTAACAGTATTTCTCTATAATTTGTCTACTAATTTCTCTACTTAAGAAATTTAATTTTTAGTTAAAAACTTTTCCAGAAAGAAAAATCCTGGTCCAAATGGCTTTACTTGTGGATTTATCAAATATTAGATTGGCCCCNCCCTGGTCAATGAATAAATCAAAGTAAAATGAAAAATTACTTGAACTGAATAAAAATGAAAATCAGAACCTGTGGGTTCTACTAAATGAGACGATATTTAGTACTAAGTGCCTATATGAGAAAAGATAAAAGGTCTAAAATCAATGGCCTTAGTTTATACCTTAAGAAACTAAAACAACAACAAATTAAACCAAATGTAAGTAGTAGAAAGAAAATAATACAGTTCAATGTGAAAAGCAACGAAACAGAAAACTACAGAGGAAACAAAAACTATAGAGGAAATCAATGAACCTAAAGGCTGGTTCTTTGAGAAAGATTGATAAAATTGATAAAGCTCTAGGCAGACCGATGAGAAAAAAAGAGAGGAGACATAAATTATCAATATCAGGAATAGAAGAAGTGACATTGGTATGGATTCTACAGATATTAAAAAGATAGAAATATTCAAATGGCTTTATGTCTATACATTCAACATCTTGGGTAAGATGAACCAACCTCATGAAAGATAAAACTACTTGTATAGCACACACACAAAAAAAGAAAGACAAAACTACCAAAGTTCACTCAAGAAGAAATAAACTGAATTAACAGTATTTCTCTATAATTTGTCTACTAATTTCTCTACTTAAGAAATTTAATTTTTAGTTAAAAACTTTTCCAGAAAGAAAAATCCTGGTCCAAATGGCTTTACTTGTGGATTTATCAAATATTAGATTGGCCCAAAAGTTCATAACATCTTACAGAAAAACCCAAACGAACTTTTGGGCCAATCCAATGATTAACAAAGAAATTACACCAATTCTACACAAACTCTTCCAAAAAATTGGAAAATAATTAATACTTTCCAACACATTCTGTGAAGCTAGAAATATCCTGACACCAAATACAAAGAAAACTACAAGGAAATAAAACTGCAGACAAATATAGCTTATGAAAACAAATAAAAAAGTTATAAATGTAATTTTAGAAAATCCAATGAAACAGTATAAACATGAAAACATAAGATATCATGACCAAATGGAGCTTTATACTGGAAATGAAAAAGTTTTATACTTGAAAATCAATCAGTGTAATTCACCATATCAACAATTAGATTAGGAAAAAATATGATCATCTCAGTAGTCACAAAAATAAATTTGACAACATCCAATATCTGTCACTAAAAATGTTGTTGGTAAACTAGGACTTGAATGCCACTTTCTTAACCTGATAAAAGGGGTTTAACAAAATCTTATGCCAATATCATACATAATGATGAAAAAGACTGAATGTTGACTAAGATCAGGAACAAGACAAAACTATCTAATCTTACCACTTCTATTCAGTGTTGTAATGGAGGCTCTAGCCTGAGCTATCAGGCAAGAAAGAGAAATTAAAAGCAGCCTAACTGGAAATGAGTAAAACTGTCTTCTACATGTTCGATTACATAGAAAATATTAAAAAATCTATAAAAAACCTACTAGAAAAATAAGTGAGTTTAATGAGGTGGCAGGATATAAGATCGATATACCAAATTCACCTGTATTTCTATATAGTAGAAAAGAGCAGAAATTGAAAAAATATATATTTATACAACATATATAGCATCATCAAAAATATGAAAATACTTCAGAATATGAAAAAAGGAAGTATCAGAGACCCCTAAACTGTAAACTATAAAATACTACTGAGACTTCAATAAATGGAGAAATGTATCTTGTGAGGGCATCAGAAGACCTAATATTATTAAGATATTAATTCTCCCCAAATTGATCTGCAGATTCAATCAAAATATAAGCAGAGTACTTTGCAGTGGTTAAGAGAATGATTACAAAATTCATATAATATTACAAAGAATCTAAGATAGCAAAAACATCTTTGAAAAAATAAAGTCAGAAGGCTGTGACTACAATCATCAAAACAATGTGGTACTGGCATCAAAATAGACAAATACTTCAGTTAAACACAACAAAATGTCTAGAATAGACATATACATTTGTGGACAACTGATTTCATTACAAAATACAAAGGTAATTTAATAAAGAAAAAATGGTCTCATCAAAAAGTGATGCTGGAAATATTGAACTTTCAGTACGCAAACAGAAAGGAAAAAAGTGAACTTTGAGCCATAACTTATACTCAAATTGTATCTCAAAACATTAACATATAAAACTTGTGGAAGGAAACAGAAGAAAGCTTTTGCAGATACTGGTCAGGCAAAGATTTTAGGTTAATACCAAAAGTATGATCTATAAAGGAATAAATGAATGGACTGAACTTTATCAAAACTAACACCTCTGTCCTTCAAAAGGCATTCTTAGTGAATGAAAGAAAATCTTTCAATGCTAGTTACAGCAGTTATATTGGTTTAAGGCTAGAGCCAGCCTTCAAAATGTTAAAAGTCAGTGGCAAGGCAGTGAGTACAACATGGTATGCCTGGGAATTTCCTGAAATGCTTTGAGAAATTACTAATGAAGGCCCATATTTATCGAAGCAGGTTTTTAATGTGGATACAGGACTGTACTGGAAGAGGATGCCAGATCAAAGTTACATCAGAAAGGAGGAAAAGTTAATGTCAGGCTATAAAAGAACAAGGACATGCTCTGTTGCTTATGGCAATGCTTCTGATAATATGAACTTGAAGCCTCTCTGTTTATCTTTCATACAACCAAAGAACCCTTAAAAACATAGTCAAGGCCTCTTTTCCTGTTGTGTGGAAGAGTATCCCCAAAGCCTGAAGTACATAGCCCATTTTCAGGACTGGTTTTTCCACCACTTAATCCCAGAGGTACAGAAATATTGCTTGGAGAAGGGAGTCCCATTCAACATTCTTTTGCTGCTCAACAGTGCTCCAGGCCACTCGACTTTAATGGACAACTTTGACCCCAGGTCAAAGTAGTGTATCTGTCTTCAAATACTACACTGCTTACCCAACTTGTGGACCAGCAAGTTATAGTGACATTCAAGAAATATTATTTACATCACAATTTTCATCAGGTAGTAAAGGTGAGTGATGAATCAGGAATAACCATGCAACAATTCTGGAAGGAGTATGTAACATCTACAAGGCTATTAAAAAAAAAAAATGATTTTGCTTGGCATGAGGGTATGGCCATCAGCATGAATGGGGCTTGGAAGAACTTTGCCTGCAGTTTGTTCACTATTTTAGTGGATTACTTTGCCAACAAAGGTCCAGCTAACCAAGGCTATGGTTTTCCCAGTGGTCATGTTTGGATGTGAGAGTTGGACTGTGAAGAAGGCTGAGAGCCAAAGAATTGATGCTTTTGAACTGTGGTGTTGGAGAAGACTCTTGAGAGTCCCTTGGACTGCAAGGAGATCCAACCAGTCCATTCTAAAGGAGATCAGTCCCGGCTGTTCACTGGAAGGACTGATGCTAAAGCTGAAACTCCAGTACTTTGGCCACCTCCTGCGAAGAGTTGACTCATTGGAAAAGACCCTGATGTTGGGAGGGATTGAGGGCAGGAGGAGAAGGGGACGACAGAGGATGAGGTGGCTGGATGGCATCACCGACTCAATGGACATGAGTTTGAGTGAACTCTGAGAGTGATGGACAGGGAGGCCTGGCGTGTTGCGATTCATGGGGTCACAAAGACTGAGCGACTGAACTGACTGACTGACTGACTGTATCCAAACAATCTTCAGCAACTTAGTTACCCTCAGCCAGAAGCTGGAGCTAGATCTGCAGGAGGACAACTTCACTGAACTCCTTCCTGTGTAACACTAAGAGCTTACTAATGAAGATCTAGTGGAATTGGAGGCCCAGAGTAAGGATAAAGAGAGACAAGAGGAAGAAGTAACAATGCAGGAAATCGTAAGGAGATTTTCTTTATTTGAGGGAGGCACTCTCATTTTTGAGGCAAAGGACCCAAATGTAGAATGGCACAGAAAGGTTACAGCATCTTTTCAGAATGTAATCCACTACAGCCATGTCATCTATGATGAGAAAAAGAAAAAAACAAAACCTAGTACCCAGATATTACTGGATTGTTTTTTCAAGAGGGTGGATGGAATTGAATCCTGCAAGGAATTCTGTGCCATCAACATCAGGCGTGGCTGAAACTTCAGCTTGCCCTCCATTAACTATTGCTGCTGATCCTTCAGCTCTACCATTTCTCACCTCCTCTGCCTCCTTCAGTCAGTAACTCCTGTTGCCTGTTCATTCAATGCCAGCCCCTGTATGCCAGTTGTTGTACTGTACTAATGTACTTCTCAAGGTATTGTACCATAACATTAAAAATGTTTTATTTAGGGGGCTTGTTTCTTTTATGTATTACTTATGTGAAAAGTATTATAAACTTATTACAGTCCAATACTATGTAATAGTTACTTGTATTAGGTAGATACCTAGGCTAACTTTGTTGGACTTGCAACACAAACAAACTGAACTTACAAATGTGTTCTTGGAATGGAACTCGTTCATGTGTAGGGACCTTGCTGTATTCCATAAGGACAAATGATTTGAGTGCTATCAAAAGAAATACGCAGTAAGGATGTACACATGTAAAACAGAATGAGACAATGGGAAAGAGATACTCAGGAAGAGAAATCTTCTAAAAATGAATTCTGAATAATCTAGCATAAAATGTCATCTTCAAAGAAGACAGAGAAATGCTTTTCACTTTGTTTCTCTTCCAAAAAGAATAAAAAAAGGAAGTGAGAAATAAGGAGGAGACAATAAACAGAATCAATATTTAAAAGGGAGAGGGAGATAGAGCCACAGACCAGTGCTGTAGAGATTTAAAACCAATAAGAAGATAACATGTGAATAAATCTGTAAGCTTAGAACAAATTTATCTGACAATTTCTAGAATGAAATCTTATAAAAACTAATTTAAGATGAGATGGAAAGCCTTCATAGTCCTACAACCATCACAGGACACCAAATAAGTAGTTTAATTTCCCTCACAATGGAAACACTATCTATTTTCATTTAAGAACAGTTTCAGGTTCACAGTAAAATTGGTGGAAGGCCAAGACATCTTGTACATCCCTCTGGTCTCCCCTCCCCAACACACAGCTTCCCTTACTATCAGCATCCCAGGCCAGAGTTTCCAACTACATTTTACATGGCTAGTATGACACAGATACTAATCCTGGAAATAGAAAAATTACACGCAAATCTCATCCAGAAACAAAGAAAAAATGCTAATAAACAAACCAAATCTAGAAATATATAGAAAAAGATAATACATTGTGTACGTTGAGAGTACCTCAGCAATGTGAGGATAGACTAATAACAGATAATATTATTCACTGAATTTCTAGACTAAAAGAGAAAAAACATAATTTCAATTGATACAAAAAATTCAGAGTAAAAATCAAATATGTAAATAAATTATTTCTAAAAAGTTTTATATAACTGCAAATAGAAGGAAACCTTCCTAAATCTCATCTAATGTTACCTACCAAAAACCAAGAATAAAATTATACTCAATGGAAAAATATTAGTAGAATTCCCATTTAAATCCCAAATAGGACAAAGATGTTAGGAATAATTACAATAAATATATAAGGTAGATAGGCATAACTCAATGAAATACTTAGAAAACCTTTATGGAAGAAAACACTTGTTTTTTATTGAGAAGGTTTTATGTCCTAAATAAATGAAGAATATTATGTCCATGGGTGGTAAACATAGTATCTTAGACATATAAATTCCCACCAACCATATTTACAGAATCAATGCAATATAATCACTGTACCAACAAAAGTTTTTTTAACAAGCTGATTCTAGCTTTTTACCTGGAGGAAAAAATGTGTAAGTACTAAATATAAAAGACAAAATAGACATGTAGGACTTCAAATTATTAAGCATTATATCATGCTTTATCTTAAAACATTGATAAGAAATAAATACAAAAGCCATAGACTAGGGGAAACTATTCACAACACATATTTGACAAGGACTTAAACCCAGAATCTATAAGAAATTCTAATGACTCAATAATAAAAGGATGAATAATCATTTTTGAAAAAATGGATAAAAGGCTGAAATATATACTTTATAAGGGAAAAATATACAAATAGCAAAATAAGCATATAAAAAAGTGCTCAATATCATTAGTCATCACTAGTTAAAACTCACTTCAAATCCATTAGAAGAGCTGGAATTCAAAGGTCTGACAACATCAGACATTGGCAAAGATATGCAAAAACTGAAACTTCTTGCTGGAATATACATTGTTTATGGAAATGCAAGCTAAACAACTGCGCAAAATCATTTAGAGGTTAAATATATACCTATCACATAATCCTTCTATTCTATTGCTAGCTATTTACCTAAAAAAAAAACCACAACATATGTCCCTTCAAAAATATGTACACACATGTTCACAGCTGCTTTATTCTTAAAGGACAAAAATTCACTGTTAGGTATTTAACACAGGAGAGGTGAAAACATTGTTCCATGAAGATCTATATGAGTAAGTCCATGGTAGCTTTATTCATGATAGCTCCAAAGTGAAAAGAACCCAAATATACTTCAATAGAATGAATTGTGGTACATTCATATCATGGAATACTAGTCAGCAATAGAAGGAACAAACTACTAATACATCCAACAATGTGGAAAATTTTCCAAAACATTATACTGAGCAAAAGAACCAAATACCAAAGAGTACATACTGTATGATCCATTTATATGACATTCTAGAACTAATCTATTATCAATGAAATTAGAACAGTAAGTGGGGGCAGGGACTGAGTGCAAACAAGTGGAAGAAAAGTTTTTACAAGAATGAGATGTGGTACACAGTGAATGTATTTGCTACAACTTACTGAAACCAACACATAATGTATATTTTACTCTATGAAAATTATATGAATAAATGAAGTAAAGAAGGGTAGACATCACTAAACTCTCTTCACTTATTAATATTGCTAATTACACTGAGAAATTTTACAATATTAAATCATCTTCATATACTTGGAATAAGCTACATTTAATTCCTGGCTTATTTTTTAACTTATTGCTGGATTTAATGATAAAATTCTATTTATGCTTTTCATGCTATTTTTACAATAAATATAATAATATAAATACAATATAATAAACTCAAGGACATTATTTATTACTTTTTTTTTTCTTCCTGGCGATTTTAGCATCTTTTTTTTTTAACAATATTGTATTGGTTTTGCCATATATCAACATGAATCCGCCATGGGTGTACATGTGTTCNATTCTATTTATGCTTTTCATGCTATTTTTACAATAAATATAATAATATAAATACAATATAATAAACTCAAGGACATTATTTATTACTTTTTTTTTTCTTCCTGGCGATTTTAGCATCTTTTTTTTTTAACAATATTGTATTGGTTTTGCCATATATCAACATGAATCCGCCATGGGTGTACATGTGTTCCCATCCTGAACCCCCCTTCCACCTCCCTCCCTGTACCATCCCTCTGGGTCATCCCAGTGCACCAGCCCCAAGCATCCTGTAGCATGCATCAAACCTGGACTGGCTATTTGTTTCACATATGATATTATACATGTTTCAATGCCATTCGCCCAAATCATCCCACCCTCGCCCTCTCAAAAACAATTTTATGCATTTCTACAATAAAGCAAATAAATAATTATGTGATATTATTAGAAAAACATTCACTGAAAGAGAAAAAATACATGAATAAACAAAACCTTATGTAAAATTTCTACAATATTAAATTTTATTTTAAAATATTAGTATGAACTCATGACTCAGTACAACATACTTCATTGATATTAAGATGCACATTTTTGTATTCTATGTTAACATATCTGGAATAAGGATGTATCTTGTATTGGTGTCTTAAAATTAATAAGCAGTGTTTTTTTTCCCTTCTTAGCAGTACATAAAATTACAAGTGGACACATCTTAGATTCAATGAAACATATTATGTTTTTGAACTAAAGCGATGACATCCCTAGTAACACTACCAACATCATATTTTGATCTTTAAATACCGTTTCTGACTAAAAGGAGCCACAGTTATTTGGATTAAGTGGCTGATTCCAGGGTCTAGGACAAAGCATATTCAATATGAAACTAGAACAGAATGTAAAGAATCATCTTAAAACTAATAGAGTTATGTATAAAGGGCACAAGAGCTAATTTCAAGAGTTTCTTAATGATCTAACTTGCTACCATTTGAGCCACAAAAAAGCACAAAATTACAACTATCACTGATTGAAACATGTTGAATCATGGTGATAACTCAAAAAGTAGAAAGCAAAAAGACAAAAGAAAAATAGCTGACTACTGCTGGAGGGGTCTATACATTAACTCCTCATTTTAAAAATCAGTTCTATAATGAAGCTTTCATAAAAAGCATCCAATGTCTACAGGCATTTGATATGTGCATCCGAATATAGGCTATCCATGCATAACAAATTAGTTGGACTTGCATACAGTTGACTAGGACATTGTGAAACAATTATAAAAGATTTGCACAAGAAATTTTCACACGTTTGTATCTGCCATTATGATATGCCTGTTCCAAGAATATATGCAAACTCTAAAATATTTACTTGAAGAACAGGAAAATAGGTTGAAGAGAAGTGTGGAGTTGAACAGAAAGAGGAGACAAGGTAAGTGTCAGCTTACACTTAGAATCTACTCCTTTTAATTAATATCAGTTACCATCGAAACATGTATTGTCAAAAGACTAAAATGGTTCTAAAAAATGTGTTTATATTGATATATATAATGTCTTCAGTTTAGAGGCCTAAAACGTCACTAGATCTTTACTCATTCAGTATTTACATAATCACTGCACAGGTGGAAGCTAAATTTCAGTTTCTGATGGTCAGTTTAACCTTTAAATCGCCTGATTAAACTCTGTCTTCATTCTTAAAATCTCAAATTAGCAAACAAGCCACAATATAATATATGCTATAGCATAGGTCTTCTGTGAATAGCTGAGATCTTCAACTGCTTCAGCTGCAATACAAGCCCTTGAGCCTTGGCCAATATAAACCAATTTGAATAATCAATATGACAACCTTATTTTTCTAATGCAAACAGGATTGCTACAGTAAGATGTCTCACTGCCACATCACAGTCATGGCCTCTTTTAACCCCTAATTAGATTGAGGCGATTATCCCTGCTCTTCCTTACAAGTGTACAGCTTGGATAAGGGATGACAAAAGCTATCTGCCACTTATTCTGCCTTTGCAGACAGCAGGTTATCCAGGGAGATAGAGAATAAAATCAACAAACAATTGTTATTCATATCATCATCTAAAGTGTTAAGATAGTCACAGTTTCCATACATGCAGAGTGAATATAGCCCAGAGCATGAGGTAACAGCAGACTGCTTAAGAACATCAGGGTTACACAGATGGAAATTCATGGTGATGTTGGGGAATTACGTCTAAATCAAACTCATTTGCATAAAAAGAAATGATCAGGGATTTGTCTTTTGTATATAATATATCAAGATTTCATTATGTTTCTCTTCATGAATTCTTTGAAGCTAAATTTTAATATTGATTTTTCTAAACACATAGCATTTATCATGAAAAGAGTATCAAAACTGATGGTTTGCATAAAAAATGCTTTAAGATTCAATTAAAATATAAAACGTTTTTCTGCTTACTGTGATACACTAGTTCTTGTACTAAATTTAGAGAATCAAGAATTATTTAACCAGTTTTGTGGATTTCAATGTTTTTAACTCATAACTATTTCTCAAATCTTGGTCATCACTACAGATCCACTACTAACAAAGTAACTCTGGTCACTATAAAACAATCAAGGATAGTTGGAAAGACACCAGAATGACAGCTTCCTAGCAAGTCCATCACATAGAAGGGTGGACCTACTGATAAGAAAAACTTTGGTGGGAGTATGTGGGTGTACTCTGAAGATGATAAAGTCACCGAGGAAGTAATTAGAAAAGAACATGTTGGAATGGACTTTATATCTTTTCCTTTTCACTTGCAAGAGTCAGTAGGTGCCTCTTCTTAAGGTCATAATCATTTTGCTGGAAGAAAAAGAATGAGAAGGCCACCATCTTTTCTACTGAATTTTGTTTCTATTTTTTATTATTCAGTTACTCTAGTCAATCAACACTGTTGCCTCTAAAGCAGATAAGTATATTTTTTTCTAATAACTGAGGCTCAAAATTTCATGCAACACTACTCCAAGAACAACTAAAACATTTTCAATATTTCTATTAGCAGCAAAAATTTGCCACATAAGATTAATTTTTATAAAGAGCCATAAGTTACTGAACCCACCTCCTCATGTAGAGTGTTAATTACTTAGTTATCAGTGGATCATTTAACCAAGCTGAATCATGATACTTTAATTCAGTGATTGTCAACCTGTGTGAGCCATATAAAACTATCTAAAATGCATGCCTTGTTCCCCTAATATAGGTTGAAACATGACTTCATTCTTGAAGGAAGGACACCGCACACACTTTCAGATGCGAGTCATAATTCACTTCTAAATCCACTCTGGAGCGCCGCTCTTAGAGAGAGAAACTCAAGGTTTCTATATATATTTTTCACAGAAGGTTTGGAGTCAACAGTTTTATTTTAAACATCTGATTTTAAATAACATGCTTTTCTTACATCCCAGATAATATGTATTTTTGTAAAATAGTATTGATAAGAAAAAATCAATTGTCAAAATATATAGGAATACTTTGCAAGATATAATAAAATGTATTAACCTTTGTGTACTTAAACTGAAAGTTAAGATCTCAATCAATTATGATTTTATTTCTCTAATCCATTTCTGGTCTTTAAAATATATATGCATTTTATATATTTATGTATATACAGAAACATATACATAAGCATGCATGCATACTTTCCAGAAGTAAACATACATTATATACATCTACTATAGACTTCAGACTAAAATATTCTAAGAATTTAGTAAAACATATGCTGACAAAATTTGATAAAGCCAAACTACAGTAAGCAAAGACATATAGACAGTTCTCAATTATTTTCTAGTCATATGGAGGTAAACCATCAGTGTTAAAATTTAAAAAAAAAAATCAAAAAGAAAGAAACAACAGATAACATTTTAGCCAATGGGTGAAGAATAATGTCACTACCATAGTCCTATCTATTTTAATCATTATTTTACTACTTCTCAGTTTTCTTTGTTGTTTCACTGAGATATACTTGTAAAGTTATTAGCAATTCTTTATTAAAAGTACAATAAAATGCTAAACGCTTGAATGACCTGAGAAAAGCAAAGCAAAATATTAAATTATAATATAAAAACTACTGATTTTCAAATTTTCTTCATAGCCCAACTTATTATTAACAAACTCCAATATTGTTAGTATATCTCAACAACTCATGCATTATTGGTTTTTTGCTTTGATTAAAAGCAATGCAGCATACTTTAAATTTAAAACCATAAAAATTGAGGTCAATAAACAAAAGGTCCATGGACCTCACCCAATTCTGGATTTCTAACTAAAAAGTGGCATGACAGTCACAGGCTGGTTGCACACGTGACTAGAGAACAAGAAAGGGCAAATGATTTACTCAGAATATGAGCCTTAGTAATTTTGAAACCACTTTTATACAAAGACTAATAGCTAGTTATTTATCCCTACTACTGACAAAGAAGAAACAGGAGAGAAGAAACAGGATAGCAGATTTCGGTCAACTACAAGAAAGTATTTCTAGAATATGCCTGTTAAGTACTCGGACAGTTTCCTAAGAGGCTGGAATTCTCTTATGTCAAGGACTTTTAAAAGACTACATTCTAATTTTTCAGGAATGGTTTCTCTGGAAGCAGGGAAATGGACCCGTGACAGTCCTCATCTTAAAATTTTGAAACCATGTATTTAGGTAAGATCATGCTTTTGTAGTCATGTTTCATTCATAATTTAAAATGTTTCTAAGAGAGTATTCAAGAGCTGAGATGGAAGAGAGCTAGAAACAACAGGGGTAACATGCAGGGTTCAGCACTGTATGAAGAGGAGAATAAAGTGTTAAAGCTCTTTAAAAACTAAAAACGTTATAATTCTGTATCATAATATCATTTAACAAGACAGTCTATACACAAATTATAAAGAATTTCAAACAAATCAAGTGGAAATAAAATCCCCTTAAAATTGATTTAAGTAGAATGATACAAATCTATTTTATTTAGTTTTTTCACTTAATTTCTTCAACAATATTAAGCTAACAAGTTCATTTTGTTTTGTTTTGTTACCCATGGGGAATAGGTATTATACAAAGAGAAAATATAACAAGTAATTTATTCAGACAAGAATGTGAACCTTAGAAAGTATACTACTATAAAAGTTGTTTATTTATATTGCCAAGCCAAATTTTTATTGGACAATCACCAAATAATCAAAGTTTACATTACAAATAATGGAATAAACCAACATCTTTTAATTCCTGATATGACATGTTGAGAGGGACTCAGTATCATTTCTGTGATATTTTTGGCCAAAAAAAATTTTTTTTAATGCACAACCTAAATCTGTTCATCAGGAAACATTAAACAAATCCACACTGAGGGACATTCTACAAAACAACTGGCCTATATAGCTTTACAAATGTCAAAGTCATGAAAGACAAAGAAAAGCTGAGAAAGTGTTCCACATAAAAGGGGACAAGAAAACTAATTGCAATATATACACTGGATTAGATCCTAGATGGAGGAGGGGGGTGATGTTAAATATGAGGGTAGAAAACAATGACAGACTCCTGGGCTCCAAAAATCATTGTGGACGGTGACTGAAGCCATGAAACTAAAAAATGCTTGCTCCTTGGAAGAAAAGCTATGACAAACCTAGACAGCATATGAAAAAGAAGAGACATTAATTTGCTGACAAAGATCCGTATAGTCAAAGCTATGGTTTTTCCAGTAGTCATGTTTGGATCTGAGAGTTGGACAATAAAAAAGGCTGAGTGCTGAAGAATTGGTGCTTTCAAACTATGGTGCTAGAGAAGACTCTAGAGAGTTCCTTGGACTGCAAGGTGATCAAACCAGTCAATCCTAAAGGAAATAAACCCTGAATATTTACTGGAAGGATTGATGCTAAAGCTGAAGCTCTGATACTTTGGTCAACTGATGTGAAGAGCCAACTCATTGGAAAAGACCCAGATACTGGGAATGATTGAAAGCAGGAGAAAGGGATGATAGAGGATATGGTTGGATGGTATCACCAACTCAATGGATGTGAATTTGAGCAAACTCTGGGAGATGGTGAACGACTGATAAGCCTGGCATGCTGCAATCCACAGGGTCACAAAGAGTCGGACACGACTGAGCAACTGAACAACAAAATGACATAACCAATAACACTGAATATTGATAATACCTTTGTATCAATGTTACAATTTTATTTTGGTTACTATACTGTGATTATGTAAATATATTTCCTATGAAATATACATCAAAATATTCAGGCATAAAGGGACTAATGCCTGCCACTTACACTCAAATTATTCTTTAAAAAAAAGTGTATGTGTGTGTGTATTCACAGAGAGAATTTAATAAAGCAAATGGGCAAAATGTAAACAACTGGTAAATCTGGATAAAAGATATGTGACAAAAGATACATGAGAATTTCTTTCACTCTTCTGCAACTTACATGTAGGTTTAAAATTGCATCAAATAAAAAGCTTCAGAAAAATCTCAATTAGGCATATTGTTTTATATAATTCTTTAAAATAAATAATGTATACATAAATAATATAATCCTAAAACATTTTACTATATTTAGAAATCAGAACTTTATAAAACTGTATTAGAAAGCCCAACAAACTAACAACTCCTAGTAGATTTGAGTATTTTGTCTTAAACTGCTTTAATGTGATGATAATGACAAATCATAGTCACCTGGGGTTTTTAGGCATTCCCCCTTTCTAAGGTGATGCCAAACTCAGTAACTTTTTCAGAAATTTTATCAATAATAATACTAGAATTGAGATAATATGATGGAAAAATTATGGCATATGGAATAAAAAATGGTACCCACTCCCACCCATTAACATAATAATAAAGAGGCTAAAGCCATCCAGATAGCAGTACAGAGTTCTTAGCAGTTTACTAGTTCATCTGAATAAAGTTCTAAAAGTGATATTAGCCTGTTGGTATAACTGATCAATCAACTATTGTCCGAAGACCTATTTCTTGTTACAATGGAAAAATAAGAAGGCCTGAAACTGCTTCACTGATGCACTGGATTTCTTATTTCCTTTCCTCAGATTTGTCAGTATCCATCACTTTTTCATCACCGACTCAATGGACATGAGTTTGAGTGAACTCCGGGAGTTGGTGATGGACAGGGAGGCCTGGCGTGCTGTGATTCATGGGGTCGCAGAGAGTTTGACACAACTGAGAGACTGAACTGAATCACTTCTTCTAGTCATCGAAAAATACCAGCAATTAAAATTTTCCTATGGAAAGGGCATTATGTTCAGAAATGACAAAGTATATTTTCTGTCATCCGCCAAAGTAAAACCATCATACTATACTTGCTGTAATTCTAATCATTTCATTGATTAAATCAATACATATTTGGCAAGAGTGGTATTATTTTTGGTATATAAAAAGTGAACACTTACTCATTACTAGTGGTGGGAGATGGAGGGGGGATATGTACTGCAGTCCTACAGTGCAAAATGATAATGTGCATTAAACTCAAAAAAAAAAAACCAAAAAAAAAACCCCATACTGTTTGACATAGCAAGTTCACTTCTAGGAATACAGTTGACCCTTCAACAACACAGGCTTCAACAGCACAGGTCCACTTACACATGAATATTTTTTTCTAGAGTAAATATTAATAGTACAATACTACACAATCTACAGTTGATTGAATTTGAGGATGAGGAACTGTAGATATGGAGGGACAAGGTATGAGAAGCACTGACTATTAGTTATACACAGATTTTACTTCATGGAATATCAGCACCTGTAATACCCTAACTGCTCAAGAGTCAACTGTATAAGCAATATACATATAAAGAAGATATTTATATATAAGAATATATATACATAAATATACATAAATGTAGGTATGTACACAAACAACATAGGTTGTTTGAGACCATTCATGTACAAGAATATTCATAGTTTCAATTATAAATTAAAACATCTTAAATGTCCACAGACATAGAGGCTGAATAGGTTACTTTCAATTTATACAATGCAAAATATGCTACTCCTAAAATGAAAATATAAGCTGTACATCTGTTTAACTTTTATATTAAACTAGGAAATATACACACACATGCAAAAGTGCAATCAAAAGTATTTGTACCTTATTTTGGAGACCACTATTCTAAACAATGGGCTTTGGGACTCTAGGCCAGGCGATGGTGAGCTACAGTCTTTAGGCAAAACTGGCCTCATTGCCAGTTTCTGTAAATGAAGTCAGCTGGAACAAAGACATACCTAGCCATCTATGTATTGTCTATGGCTGCTTCCACACTACAACAGCAGAGGTGAGTAGTTTTGACAGAGACTTTAAGCACACAAAGCTAAAAATGTTTACTACATGAGCCTTTACAGAAAAAAAGTTCTGAACGCAGTATAGAAAGCTAGTTGACATTTCTCTCCAATGCTTTTCAAAACAGCCTTTCAATCTATTGAATCATATGACAAAATCGTCTAGACTAGTGGTTTTCAAACTACCTCTGCATATGTGGAAGGACAGTAAAAGGAATCCAATCCATCCACTCACCCAACCAAACAAGGAAGGGAAAACAAATGAAGTAAGAAAGCAACAAAAAAAAGGGAAGAACAAAGTAAAATGAGGAAGATGGAATAAGGGATAAGAAAAGTCTGAAGGCCATTGATTGATCTATTTTAGGGGTGGAGGGAATCTGGAGGACAACAGGGGGTTCTTGTTAAGTAACTAAATTTGTATTCAGGGAAAAAAAATGAAAAGTTTCTAATATAAAAGTATAAAAATGGCAGTTAATGATGTGCTAGCTACTAAACTATTGCCTTGGCCATGACCCTAAAGAACCTGCTAAGTCACTTCAGTCGTGTCTGATACTGTGTGACTCCATACACAGCAGCCCACTAGGTTCTGCCATCCCTGGGATTCTCCAGGCAAGAACACTGGAGTGGGTTGCCATTTCCTTCTCAAATGCATAAAAGTGAAAAGTGAAAGTGAAGTCGCTCAGTTGTGTCCGACTCTTAGAGACTCCATGGACTGCAGCCCACCAGGCTCCTCCTCCGTGGGGTTTTTCAGGCAAGAGTACTGGAGTGGGGTGCCACTGCCTAAACACTAAATCCTTGCAATCCCATCTGTTCCCTTTGTCTCCCTAGGAGGGATACCTGATTCCTGCTATTACTCTCTCTTGTTATCTTCTGAGTGTTCCCTTTTGCAACACCATCCAATAGCTATTTAACCAATTCCCCATAAGAAATTCTCTAATAAAATACTAGTGTGGTTTCACCTTCCTGAATGTTTCTTGACTGTGGATACAAGGGTATCAGGTAATCCTTATTTTAAATGAAATTAACATTGTCTTTAGGTGTTATCTCTTCAAGAAAATCAGAGATACCAAGGGAACATTTCATGCAAAGACGGGCTCAATAAAGGACAGAAATGGCATGGACCTAACAGAAGCAAAAGATATTAAGAAAAGGTGGCAAGAATACACAGAAGAACTATACAAAAAAGATCTTAATGACCCAGATAACCACAATGGTGTGATCACTCACCAAGACCCAGACATCCTGTAATGTGAAGTTATGTGGGCCTTAGGAAACATCACTAAGAACAAAGATAGTGGAGGTGATAGAATTTCACGTGAGCTATTTCAAATCCTAAAAGATTATATTGTGAAAGTGCTTCACTCAATATGCCAGCAAATTTGGAAAACTCAGTAGGAGCCACAAGATTGGAAAAGGTCAGTTTTCATTTCAATCCCAAAGAAAGACAATGCCAAAGAATGTTCAAACTACTGCACAATTGCACTTAACTCACATGCTATTAAAGTAATGCTCAAAATTCTCCAAACCAGGCTTCAGCAATACGTGAACCATGAACTTCCAGATGTGCAAGCTGCTTTTAGAAAANTTGATGTGAAGAAATGACTCACTGGAAAAGACCCTGATGCTGGGAAAGATTGAAGGCAGGAGGAGAAGGCAGTATGGCAGAGGAGGAGATGGTTGGATGGCATCACCAACCTGATGAACATGAGTCTGAGCAAGCTCCGGGAGTTGGTGATAGACAGGGAAGCCTGGCATGCTGCATTCAATGGGGTCGCAGAGTCCGACAGGACTGAGCGGCTGAACTGACCTAGGTGTTATGCTTAGAGTTTAATTTTAGTTTATGTAAACAATATACAGGTTATCACACACAATTAAGTCCCTCTAGAAGTTTTTTCTTTTAGATATAAGATTTTTTCCCCACAATTCTTATGGTTAATCTGTGAGAAAGCCTCAACAAGTCACTAATGTGTCACTTTTACCTTAATCTGTCCTTCTACCTTCTAACTAAGAGGATGCAAATCTTCCTTTTAAATAAGATAAGTAAACTCTTTAGTTCTGGGCAGCCAGTGAAAGACTGGGGAGTAGACTTAGGCAGCAAGTTTAACAGGGGGTTCAGTAAATAACTGAAACTTAAAATCTTGGAAAAATGCCCTATATATATATATATATATATATATAT